>VMOF01000013.1:26634757-26763095 GCA_011764245.1 Trialeurodes vaporariorum
CCATGGGCACGTTGAGGACAGTCAGGTCAAATCTCAAATTTATCAAAAATCCATGTCAAAATGATGAAAAAACTCAACTTATAAATTTCTCGAAAAAATGAAATAATTTAAAATACAATTTTACCCCGGAAAAGAAGTAATTAACTTTATAAAAATATGTTTTTTTTTTAACTTTTTCAAGTTGCAAACGAGTGTTCAGGTATAAGATAAAAAATTTCAAGTGAATAACCTTTATTTAAGTATTTTTCTGATGAATATACCTACTACGAATCTGCAACATCGGCTTACATTCAACATACTCAGCACAACTCGATAATTATCTTTAAATTACTATAAATGCGTCATAAAAATGTAGCAATTTTACCAAACATTTTAAGACACACCTAAATGTTCTCGTAAGAAAAATGTAATTCAAAGTTAAAACTCCACAGCACTATCATATTAGCATATCAAGAAATGTAGATAATAGAATAACAAGTGTAAGCAACAAACTTCGTATCAGTGATTGAAAGAACAGTTTTAAAAAAGTGGAGGGTGAATGAAAGTAAAAGAAGCGAAGAGAGATAGGAAATTGTTTTTACATTATTTATTATTTTTTATTACCTAAATAATCGCATTTTATAATGTTGGCAACCTTGTTTTGATATTTTTTTCTTCCGTGTAATTGCTCCATGGAAAAGCCCGAGGTTCTCAAAGTTTGGGATTTCTTAGGTTAATTGTTGGGTGCGTTTGTGAGGGGATGAGGCAGTTATTGCTTAATGGAGTGGTTAGTTCATTGTTGTTTAGCGGGGTTGGTTCTCAAAATTTGTCGCCAATAAGAGGAGCTCGTTGCAGGTATATTGTAGTTGACAATTTTCACTTCAGCCAATTGGCTTGCGTAGGCGTGTGTTGTGTGATCGTTTAGTTTGGATGCATTAGTTGCTTTTTTAGTCGTCATTGGATTCAACTGCGTTCTATAATGGACGTTTTTTGAGTTGATGACTTGACAAAATTAATTATCTTGAACTTATTATTCTCTTGTTTGCTTATGGATTGTCTTTTAATTTGGATTTAAATGTTCGGATTTTCTTTAATTTATTTGAAGTTACTTCATGGTTCTTCTTTAATGTTTCCTTTTTAATAATTTCCTGTAAAGTTCAATTTAAACCCATCTTAAAAATACAATGACTCGAATACGAAAAACTATATCGATCTCCGAATTGCACTAAAATGCTCAGTTTTGTATGTTCTTTCAATGTACGTATCATTCGATAGCAGTCGCGCAACGGACATTTTTTGATAGCCCCTTTGAGGGATAAAATTTTAAAAAAATTGTTAGGAGCTCTAAAATTAAATTTCGACTAAATTTGTGTCAAACCCAGTTTTGAATCTGCAAAGCACTCACTTTTAAGAGCACTTTAGCTTCCCAGTTTTTTAAATTCCGACTTTTTGAATAGGAGTAATGAGTTTTTGAAAATGGGTCCAAATCGAACTTTGACCTTTGTTGTATCGAAAACGAAAAACAATATTGACCTCTAGTTTGCGCCAAACGTATTAGACTTGTATTCCTTTCAGACGATGTATCACAAGATAAGGGTTGCCATTTGAAAATGTTGTGATAGGGGACGAAACCCCCCTTTAGAGGTGCCCTTGGTAGGTTAAAAGGTAGCTTATATTAAGAAATAAACATTCCCCAAATTTCATTTTTTTATCTACACCAGCCGTTCAAAAGTTAGATGGGGAGGGAGGAACTTTTTGAACACGCTGTATAGTAAACTAACGAATTTTCATTTAATTTTTTGCAGTTTTTTTAATTTCACCACCCCCCCCCCCCAAATTATGCACTTAAAAGTTAGTTGTGGGCTATATTTGAGCCACGTTCGCATCACTACTTCGCTCATGCAACTCGACGTGCTCCATTCAAATCAGTGTTGCCAGATTAGGGTGAAAAAGCCGTACGTTTTACATTCATTTAAAAGGGGACGATACGGCTTTTTAGTTTTTACCCTCGATCTGGCAACAATGATTCAAATATGCACTGATCGCAGCTGTTTTTAGTAAATGCGTGCAACTTTCAACTGTTATGACTTTCAGATGGTAGGTTTCCGCAAATTACGATTCGTGTCATTAGAAAGAAAATCATTTTGAATACCATTTTGACTAGTTCTTGTTTTCCTACATGCATTGCGCAAATTTTTTTTAGCTTCAAAAAAACGATTTTTTTCAAGTTTGAACAGTAAATAATTAAATAATTCCTTACACACAATATTAAGGAATTCTCGAGCCGAAACCACCTCAAGTAAGTTTCTTCTCTGAGTCTCTGAATTGTACTCTTATAAGACATAGAATCTCATGTCCAAATGAATCATTTCATTTTTCATTGAGATCTCTTTAAAGCAATGAAATAAGAAATCAATATATGAAAAATTAAAAAAATAAAAAACGAAAAAAAATTAAAGTATTTAACCGAACCAATGAAAAATAGAGGTTAGCCCATTTCATTTTATGTTCACTATAAATATTTAATTAATACCGATTTTAAAGTTTCTGGATGCACCACCACTACGTCAAATTCTTGAGAACTGTAGTTAAAATAGGTGGTAATCTTGGTTTGAGTGCAAGGATCTGAAACAGTCGAAAAGAAGTGAGGATATCAGAAGTTGATGGAGGTAACAAGTACAGACTATATTTAGGTAAGTGATAAAAATTAGCAGCTTAAACTAAACTTCGGATAAATCATTAAATTTATCCGAAAAAATAAATGAGAGATTCGCACCCAATAGCGAACTTCATATCGCCTACAAAACGCTTCATTCATTTCTGATTGGAAGTGCAAAATCAGAATTTGTGTACCCTCTCTAAATTGTTACTTGACTCATTGTCAGTACATAAACTGTAAACAAAAAGGCAATGCATCCCTTGTCAAGCTTATCAACGATTTCAGAGGAGAAAACTAAAATGTATGCTCAATCCTGTATCGGTGCCAACTTAAATGGAGGGTCCCAGAGGAATAACGATAAATGTCACGGCTCGTGAAATTTGGCATCGTTGCTTTTCCTCCATTCAAACAAATCACAGACAAAATAAGGATTAAAATGGGAACTATATAGGCCAAAAATAAATAAAACCTTCCGAGACGTAATGGTGCTGTGAGTGCACCGAAACGTCTCGGAAGGTTTTATTTATTGTTGGCCTAGTTCCCATTTTAATCCTTATTTTGTCTGTGATGTTTTTTTGGCCATTTACTTTGTAATTGTTTTAATATTCAAACGAATGTAAAACAATCGATTCTCATCCAAGAAGCTGTCAGCCTCCTCAATATTCGATTATTTTTCCTAGGTTTAAATGGACAAATTGCATGGTTGCCAAATCGCACTAGCCGACACTGCTGCAGAGGCACAAGACAGTTAATTTTGTTGGATGGAAATACTTCGATTCCATTATTATAAGATAAAATAACCTTTGAACGTCATTTGCCCTTCTCTTCAGCTTAAAAATTAAACTGGGTTCTTCTGACATTCTTTTCTCGTTCCTCCCCGGGACTCTTTGAACGAATCAAATTAAGCGGGTAGATAACTAATCCCACTCCACGATACTTGTTTTTGCATATTCCATCAATTGAAGGCATTACAGGACTTTCGCGAGTCCAGGAATCTGTCCTTCTTTCTCTTTTCCCAATAGAACGCGACTGTTAGAAAAGGACAGATTAGAGGCAGTCAAGTGATTTTTACTCCCTCTTTTATCCTTTCGTAACACATGCATTCAAATGGTTAGAGAGAGAGATTTGGAGAGAAAGAGAGTGAGAGAGATTGGGAGAGAGAGAGAGAGAGAGAGATTAGGAGAGAGAGAGAGAGAGAGAGAGAGAGAAAGAGAGGAAGAGAGAGAGAGAGAGAGAGAGATATATTTGATTTATTTTATTGCGCTTTTTTAAGCAAAGATTTAGAAACAAAATAAAAAAATACATTTTTGACAAATGAAAGCGCAAAGGCAGGGTTTGGGCTTGCAGGCCCACTTCTTCCACCCAACCTTTGCTCTCTTAATTAACTAAATTGATTAATGTACTATGGTGAAAAAAAACTAATGAGAGAGAGAGAGAGAGAGAGAGAGAGAGAGAGAGAGAGAGAGAGAGAGAGAGAGAGAGAGAGAGAGAGAGAGAGAGAGAGAGAGAGAGAGAGAGAGAGAGAGAGAGAGAGAGAGAGAGAGAGAGAGAGAGAGAGAGAGGACAATTTCCTGGATCTATTATTGCCATTTGATGCGTTTGCACATGGGTAATGCCGGCAAAATAACGCTCGTTTTACTGTCAATAAAATCAAAGGCAGATCCGTTAATTCTCCCTCTCTTCTTTCCACCCATTTGAATTTATGTGTTAGAAAAGGACAGGTATAGTGGTCGATAATCACACCATTGCCCTCTTTCTATCCCTTTTTAACACATACATTCCGGTAAGAAAGATGTACAGATTCCCGGATCTGCTGCGAAATACATCTGATGAAATGAGATGGTGTAAAATAAAGATTGAGGTGAACGAACAATTTACCTGGTTGGTACCCATCAGGTATAAAGAACAATTTTATTATGTCGCAAAAGTACATACCTCTTGATGATAGTATCATATGATATACGTGCAAAGTTTAATTTCCTCATCTCTGCGATCGTTTAAAATTAAAATTCAAGCAGTGGACGCTCCTTCAATGCGGCAACAACGCAATTCTCTCTATTCAAACCTACACCAAATAATCGATTTTTAGAAGATTCAGTGAACTACAGAGCATTGAGTCGTAGTATAATAAAACAAACAGAATGATTTCTCCACCGGACCACCGATGATCGGAGATCGAAAAAAAGTGGCATGTTCTCCTTCTCATGTTCACTCATGTTCTCCGAAATCTGCCTAGCGTTGCCGTCATTAATCAAAATCGCCTTCAATTTTTAGTGTTCGCAATGAGCAATGCAGTCATGCGATGAAATTGCATACTACATTAAATGAAGGTGTTTTCTATTGCTGTACTTGAGGTAAAGGACGTAAGGTAACAGGAAATTTTTATCAAATAATACAGAGCATTGAGTCGTACGTAGTAAACAAAATAAACGATCAAGCTACAATGATTTCTCCACCGGACCACCGATGGTCTGAGATCGAAAAAAAAGTGGCATTTTCTTATGTTCACTCATGTTCTCCTACACCTGCCACCTGCCTTGCGTTGCCGTCATTTATTAAAAACGCCTTCAATTTTTAGTTTACACAATGAGCAATGCAGTCATGCAATGAAATTGCATACTACATTAAATGAAGGTGTTTTCTAAGTATTGCTGCACTTGAGGTAGGGATAACACGAATTTTTTATTAAACGTTCAAACCACCACCACCGATGGTCGCAGATCGAAAAAAGTGGCATAAAACAGTGAAAAGAGTTATTCAATTGGGGTTCTTGCAAACTTTGGCTACAGGGATTGAAACGTTGATTCTTGCATAAAAACCTGTAAAAATGACGATGAGTACACTAAAAAATCACGAACTTTACTCTTAAAAGCTGGTTTAGTTGCGGAGAGAAGCAGGTATCATGGAAGATTCCTATCTCCATTAGGACATATATTTGTATTTCTGTAAAGAAAGTGACATATTAGACAGGAATCTCCCATGATACCTGCGTTGAACCGTCATTACAAACTTGCCGTCATGGCAGTTATGTGAGTTTATTACTGAATTTCGGACTTGTTAAGGGTGATTTTCGTGATTTTCGCTGGTTATTACATCAGATTGAACAATTTGCTCACAGAATAAGTTTGCAAGAGCCCCTTTCCTAGTTTACAACATTTTCATGTTAAGCTCAATTCATAAGTTTCCAGTAACATTTCGCTAAAGTCAGGCCAAGGCCTATTAATTACAGGCACCTCTTCTTCCTTCACAAAGAAAAACCCTTTGAGAATGGTCAACTCTAAATGACAACTCGCTCGAAGTGTCAAATCACTGGTCCTAATTAACTGCAACTGTAAGCGAGCATGGTATCAATGAACCGTTATGTAACCAAAATGGAATGTCTTCAAAACGGTAAGCAGCTAATAATAAATTACACTCCCACACGTGCGTTTTAAATGCATATACACTCACACGCTCTCATATGCTTTAAGACACACCGGTGACGGTTCTAATGAAGCCTCCTTGCATGCTAACTAATTTATGTTCACACGCTTACAGGGTGTTTCACAGTGTTTGAGCCGTCACAACCCTTTTAGGGCTCATGAGCAATATGATCATCAATATTTAATCACCAATGGTTTTAATCACCAATCGATCGTCCCTCAGGGACGATCGATTATCGTTTTCCTCGCATTTGAACCCAGTGGCGGATCCAGACCTCATGAAGGGGGGGGGGGGGGGCGAATTTCGGATTTTCGCCCCTCAATGACCCCCTTTTCTTGTTTTCGCTATTGCTTTTCCCCTTCCTATCCCCTCTTTTTCCACTTTTTGGGCCGAACGGGGGAGGGCGATCGCCCCCTTCGCCCCTCTCTGTATCCGCCAATGTTTGAACCTATATATATATGCTTATATGCTAAAGTATCCATTTCTTGAAGGTTCATATTCACCTACGAAGGATCGATTCTTTTTCATAGGTTTGTGTGGAGGACGCATCAATATTTTACATTCAGTTACGGTTCATGAACAATCCATTATTGCTTTCCTCCCATTTAGCTACATACGTAGAATAATACCGATTTCTTGGGAGTTTCATTGAACCACCTGAGGGACAATCCTTTTCTATAGGTTCGTACGGAGGAGTCATCGATACATCTCATTCCAGGGGGCTGATTCTGCTCTTTTGGACGAGACAAGACGAGATAGCAGAGATCGATCATTCCCAATGGTTTAAACTGCGTCACGTGACAATTTTGAAGTCGTCCGAGTCGTTCATTCCAGACAAAATGACTCTCCACCTCTTGAATGACTCAAAATTTGTCACGTGATGACGCGATTTAAAATAATGGGATTGGTCGATTCCCGCTATCTCGTCCCGTTTCGTCCAAGTAGACTCATCTCCCTAGAACTTGAGAGCTCTTTTGAGTCGTGCATTCTAAAGGCTAATTTAAAAAAAAAATAAAATAAAAAAAAAATAAATAAAAAAAAAATAAAAAAAAAATAAACAATGTTTGAAAGCCTGTGGAGTTCTTTAGCTATAAGAAAAACGAACGTGAAGTATGCCTCGGTTTCGACTTCGAAGAAGTGAGAGAAAATGCGTTTGATGGATATACGTGTGAGTGAGAGAGACGGAATATCGGAATATAAATGTTACGAGCGGAAAAAAACCAGGGAAGAGTTTAAGGATCTCCAACGAGTAACATGACTAAAAATAATTCGTCGTATCAATTTTCAGACTGATTTTTTTTCTTTTTTTTTCTTTTAAGCCACCCCTGATAGTATGCAATTTGCATATCAACGAGATATAGCGATAAAGAGGATTTGTGGGGCGTGATATTGAAACTTCACAAAGGTAGCCATAATGGAAATCGGTCTTAGACGTTTTTCACACAGACTCGGTTTGTTTGCCTCTTTTTTTTTAACCTTTAAATTAAAAAAAAAATGTGATAAATACATTTGAAATCGGTTATAAACGAAAGTACAAGTGTTTTAAAGAGGCTATCAGGACACACAAATCGGCATGACTGTTTCTTCTGGAAGGATTTGCACGATGAAGAAACTAACACATTCCTAATGAGAACAAGGTAAATTTTCTCACCTGGATATTTGTATTCGAATTCTGTGTCCAGGGCCCAATAAATGTACGGTCACACGGTCCTCGACCCCAAGTCAGCCCCAAGTCCGCCCTAAGTACTTCAACAAGCATCGGCCTCCAGCCAACGGACCGCATCTGACCGTTTTAAAATGGCGCAACCACAAAACTAACCTCAAAATAGCACTTAGGGTGGGTTAGAGAAGCTCTAGACCCGCCCCAAGTAACGTAAAGTTGGGAGCGCACCCAAAATTCCGATGGGCCGTTAAAGAAATGTGAGGTTATAGAATCGCCATTATTAGGTACGACCTAAAGCCCGTTTGTACAGTATATTTGTTGGGCCCGGATAGACTTTCTAAAACACTTTGCTCTTTCGTTTGAGACCAATTTCCACTGGATAAATTACAATTTTTGATTTAAGGTTAAAAAAAATTGAGGCAAACAAACCAGATTCAGTTCACCCATGCTGTCACACTTTGAGATAAAACTTTTAAAGTTATAACACGTATGACCCCAGGCTCCCTCCATCGCTATCGCTCGTTGGTATCAGTGGCGCGGCTCGTGCAATTTGGCAACAATGTTTGGTCTCCATTTTAATCTTTGAACACCAATCGATTGTTGGTGAAGCAGCGATTTACTACGATTCGATTGTTTTACACAGAATCAAATGGAGGGAAAGCATTGTTGCCAAATAGCACGAGCCGCCACTGGTTGGTTTATATTCTCTCCTTATTGTAAAAGACGAGGAAATGCAAAAGTAAAGGCGTGGAAACTCGCGCAATGTAGCAACGACGCGACGTATTTTCTCCATTTAAACCTATGTAAAATAATCGATCCTTTGCTCCAGTCTCCTTATAGAATCGATACTTTACACGGGTTAATAGAACGAAAAGTATGGATAGATTGCAAGCACCACCCCTGAAGTGATGAAATGCTGAATAGAAAGGTCTTGTGACGCACATGTATTTTCTCCATTTAAAACTGTGTAAAATAATCGATCCTTATGGAGATAACCTGCTCCAGTCTCCTTATAGAATCGATACTTTACACGGGTTTATAGAACGAAAAGTATGGCTAGATTGCAAGTACCACCCCTGAAGTGACGAAATGCTGAATAGAAAGGTTTTGTGACGCACTTAATGAATACGATGTCAAATGACGGTGTAACATCACTTGACACTGAAACCAATCTATTGAGGTTTTGAGTAAGATTATTTTTATTGAAATACCCTGTATTTAGAGTGAACATATGCATATGAGTGCAGTATCGTTTGTCGAATTTCGGTTAAATAATTATGAATTACTGTCGCCCATCGAGGTATATCTTACGATGGATAGACTTATTGAAGGAGAAGCAAAAGTTATGTATCTGGTAATAAAGCCTGAAAGTGTCGCGCACAGATTCATTACGCGATTGGAGATATCTAATGACCGTTCAATAGTTCCGTCCCGATTTAGGTAAAGAGAAATTAGGCGACAGTACACAGGATAGGAACTTGTTATGTAAGGATCGGTTCTATTTCGAAGGTTTACGGTGTAGAAAACAAATCGTTGGTTCTCAAAACAGTTCACGAATCGTCTCTGTCATGCAATGTTCCAATAGTTTCGTCAATGAAGAAAAACAGTACTAGCTTTTCCTGAACGATAGTCGATGCGTTGATACCACCGACGCGACGTGAATGTCATGGCTAGTGTAAAGTGGCAACACCGTATTTTTCTTTTAATACCTATAAAAAAATAGTCGATTCTTGGTGAGTTCATTTCTCTTCAGTGGTGGCTCGTGAGAGTTGGCAGTCTCGCTTCTTTGCCATTTAAAACTATGCAAAAGGATCGAAATATTGGGGGTGCAATTGCATCTCCCGAAGATCGAGTGTTTTATCTAGATTTAAATGGGAAAAAATACGTTGTTGCCGCATTGAACGAGCCGCGACTTTTTCTCTTCCCTAAGGATCGTTATTTTACACATATTTAAGTGGATAAAAATGCAGATTCGTACTCTAAAAATACCAATATGTACTCTTAATTTAAGAGCAATGTATGTTAGAACAGAATCGTCACTTTCTGATTCCACCGCCTGCTGGTTATTAATAATTCAAATGGGTCGGTTGCAGTGACAAAATTGGATGAAAATTGTGATTGATCATCAAATGGACTATATTTAATGAGACGAAATGTGTTAAACCAATGGGTCTGTTGCACAGTTCGGCTATAGCGTTTTAAAGTATCAATTCATATGTAAAAAGCCGGAAAAATGACAATGGCAGCATCAGAAAACGCCAAAATTCTTTAATAAACTCACAAATTGCGAAAAACACTAGAGACTATTCAGTATTCACCCCTGTATCTTTCCACCACGTGCACACTATTCTCGAGATTAGCGCGGCACATTCAAATAATCACGGCTGACTGTCATCACAGCTGACTTCATAGACCAAATAAACAGTAAACACTGACGGCGCGGGCGTCTGCTCAAATTCTTACGTTTCAATATCCTCAATTCCTCACAAAAGGTTGTGAAAGGTACGGAGACCGATATTTGTGTCGAAAACTTGTCAACATGAAACAATAACACACAGGAGTTCATAAGATGATGATTGAAGTTGGAATCATCCTTGGAACTCCTGTGTGTTATTGTTTCACTTTGATAAAGTTTTCGACTCAAATATCGGTCTCCGTACCTTTCACAAGCTTTTGTGAGGAATTGAGGATATTGAAACGTAAGAATTTGAGCAGACGCCGTCAGTGTTTACAGTTTATTTGTTTATGAAGTCAGCTGTGATGGCAGTCGGCCGTGATTATTTGAATGTGCCGCGCTAATCTCGAGAAATAGTGTGCACGTTTTGGAAAGATACAGGGGTGAATAGTTTCTTGTAGTTTTCGCAATTTGTGAGTTTATTAATGAATTTTGGTGTCTTCGGACGCTACCATTGTCATTTTCCGGCATTTTACCTATGAACTGATACTTTAAAACGCTCTAGCAGAAGTGTGCAACAGACCCATTGTTCTAGGTGCAACCAAAAGTTTTTCTTGGTTAGTTGACCAGAAAAGACTGAGGGCCTTTCTTGAATACCTCTCAACTCAAAAATCGTCAAAAAGAAATCTTAAACGTGTTCATTAAGAATAACATGGGTTCAGCGTGTATGGGACTTGGGGGGGGGGGGGGGGTGTTAAGTCCCAAAGCCCCCCCCCCTTTTACCAAGCCCCAAAGGCCCCTCTTACATTTTTTTGCGTGAAAAACGGGTGCGGCAACAGTGGCTTTAATTCATGTAGCCACATATGGTCGCTACTAACCAAAAGATGTGTCATTTTTAGCCACAAAGTACGGAAAGCAAAAGAGAAAATTCAACTCAAAGAGGCAAATCTTGATTGAATTTAATACGAAGAAGCAAAAAAAATATCAACACTTTTCAAAGGCCCCCCTCCCCCCACTTCTGACACCCTGGCTACACTTATATGAAGAATATTTCTCATTATTGAATACGATTCATGTGTTACTTTACAGCACTGGTAGGATAACGAGCCTCTTTCAGCTTTTCAGATGGTTGTGTGTCTTGCTTACAACGTCGAGGAAATAACAATGGTCGCAAAGTCCTCTTGCAAGCCCAAAAAATATCGAATTATTGCCTTTCGGAGATGATGTTTCAGAACGTCAAAATTGCTATAAGGGCAAGATCATAATGGCAGATCTACGCAGGTATCATGGGAGATTCCTGTCTAATTTGTCAATTTCTCTACAGAAACACAGAGATATATCTCAATTTAGATAGGAATCTCCCATGATATCTACGTCTCTCCGCCACTGAGTCCGCGATTCTGAGGGTGAATTTCGTGATTTTTTTTGTGTGGACTCATCGTCATTTTTACAGGTTTTTTATGCAAGAAGAATCAACTCTTCAGTCCCTTGTAGCAAACAAAGGCGGATCCAGCAATTTGACATGTGTGTATTATTCATATTTGAATGCATGAGAAACAATCGAGTAGTAACCGGGCCATGGCCCCCTCAAGAATCGATTGTTTCTCGTATGTTCAAATGGGACGAACTCATGGTTGCCAAATTCCTGGATCCGCCCATGGTAGCAAAAATTTGCAAGAGCCCCTAGTGATGCTTCGCAATTTGCGTGGACCGCACTGCCCCCCCCCCCCCAATAGAAACAAATTTTCGTTCCTCCTATAAGGATTAAACCAGAGCAAATATACTGTTTTAGTTGAGCGGTATATTGTATCGATTGCCATCCGAGGGCCTCTGGTTCCAAACAATAAACTCTGATTCAATGCATTTTCTCCATAAGCGGATTTTTGAACGGAAAAGGGTATTAAATCAAACAATGGGTCTGTTGCAAACTTTTGCTACAGCGCTATAGAGTGTTCAATCTCATGTAAAATCACCCGAAAAGTCCATTGGTGACATCAGAAAGTCATGAAATGCGATAATAAACTCACGAGAGACGTTTAATGAAATCCAAGATGGCGGTAAAATATCGAGCAACCTGTATGTATGCACCACGAACATCCAAGGATAGCCAACCTCACAATATCGATCACACCCAATCACAACGTAAATAAACACATAACCTCTGAAGCTGTGAGGTTGTCAACGTTGGCAATCCTTGGATATTAAAGGTGCATACATACAGATTGCTCGACATTTTACCGCCATCTTAGATTTCATTAAACGTCACTTGTGAGTTTATTATCGCATTTCAAGACTTTCTGATGCCACCGATGGACTTTTCGGGCGATTTTACACACGATGAAACACTCTTTACCTTTGTAGGAAAAGTTTGCAACAGACCCATTCATGCGATCTGTTTGCGATTATGAATTCTACATCCTCGAAAATGCTTAATTTTGCCTGGTTCCATCCATTAAACTGCCAAAATCAACAAGATATTACAGATTAAACAATGCGTTTGGAGGTTGGAATCACCCAAATGTTATTGTTGTTGTTGTGGAATTGGCGGGATTTCGGGCGATGTTAACCTACAAATGCAATATTTAATCTGTAATATCTTATCGATTTCGGCAGTTTTAGTCAAGGAACCAGGCATAATTAAGCATTTCCGAGGACGTAGAATTTATAATCGCAAAAAGGTTGCATCGATTGTTTGATTTAATACCCTAAATTTCCGTTCAAAAGTTCGCTTATGGGGAAATTATAATGAACCAGAGTTTGTTTGGAACCAGAGGCCCTCGGACGGCAATCGATACGATATATCGCTCTACTAAAACAGTCTATCAAGAGTTGTCCATTCTATGTGTTATAGCATAACCTCCGTTTTGAAGGAGTTGTTAAGGGCAACAGTCAATTTTGAACTATACAGGGTGGCCGAAAAGTCACTGCACACCCCTTGTAACTTTTTTTCTATTTGAGATAAAAAGATGCGGTTTGCGCCATTCTTCATCATTTAGAGGGGCTGACTTTATGGGGGCGGGGGCGGACCGTATCTCAAAATTTTCAAATAGCAATTTTTTTAGCAATATTTTTTTTTCTTGCGATACCTCGTTCGAAAGGGCATACAATTCTAAGACTTTTGACGCAAACCAGAGGTCGATATCTCTTTTCGTGTTCGAGATATCGAAGTTCAAAGTTCGATACCGACCGATTTTGAAAAAAATCCTAGCTCACGTTGCTCAAATTGCTGGTTTCGACTAGCGAAGGAACAAGTCAGAAAAGAAATGGCAACTTGTGTAGAAGATGAAAAAGTTGCTGAAAAGTGCATTGCTCTCTGATATAATAAACAAAAGTTGCAATCATAAATAATTTTAATTTTCCTGTACGTTATTTTTTTCTTAGTAACTATGCACTGTCAAGTTTCCAAGAACAGGGAGAAGTGTTGAAGTTATTGTCCTAAGAAACTTGGCAGTCATGCAACAGCTGTTGTTTTCTGTTTTTAATGTTATCTAACTCTCTTTAATGTTTTAACTAACCTAAATATAACAGAGACCTTTTTTGACCGCTTTTCTCTTCTAAAAAAGTTTGTCTCTTTTTCTGAATAATAAATAAATCCATCATAAATTGTCGTAAATTTAAAAACTACGGATGTAAAATACTCTTCAAAACAAGCACTTTTAGGAAAAAAATACTGTTATCCAAAAAGTCTCAGAAAAACTTGGTTTTTGGGCCCCCGAAAAATTTTCAATTTTTCCGAAATTTTTGATTCGAGATTTTCATTGAAAACAGTCCCAACGTCAAAATATCAACCGAAAATTGTTCTCGAGCTCCCACATTATTACAACAGAGGTACGTTAGAGGCAATATTTTACAAGGCAGACGATTTTTCATTATTCATGAGCAATTTTGAAGAATACTCAAAATACTGAAAAAATTGTCTGCCTTGTAAAATATTGCCTCTAACGTACCTCTGTTGTAATAATGTGGGAGCTCGAGAACAATTTTCGGTTGATATTTTGACGTTGGGACTGTTTTCAATGAAAATCTCGAATCAAAAATTTCGGAAAAATTGAAAATTTTTCGGGGGCCCAAAAACCAAGTTTTTCTGAGACTTTTTGGATAACAGTATTTTTTTCCTAAAAGTGCTTGTTTTGAAGAGTATTTTACACCCGTAGTTTTTAAATTTACGACAATTTAAACGTGAGCTAGGATTTTTTTCAAAATCGGTCTGTATCGAACTTTGAACTTCGATATCTCGAACACGAAAAGAGATATCGACCTCTGGTTTGCGTCAAAAGTCTTAAAATTGTATGCCCTTTCGAACGAGGTATCGCAAGATAGGGGTCGCTATTTGAAACTTTTGAGATACGGTCCACCCCCCCCCCCCCCCCCCATAAAGTCAGCCCCTCTAAATGATGAAGAATGGCGCAAACCGCATATTTTTATCTCAAATAGAAAAAAAGTTACAAAAGGTGTGTAGTGACTTTCTGGCCACCCTGTATAAGTAATGCCGTTAATGTTTTTCGTCTATTTTTCGTATGTTTTTCATTTTTCTCTCACTTTTTTTCTGACTCGTGTTCCTCTATTTATAGTCAATTCTCTCTCTATTTTCCTTGCAGTCTTTGTTTCTGATTCGTCTCGTTCTATTTATATATATTTTTTTTCTCTCACTCCTTTTTTCTCTGTCTTTTTTCTGGCTTGTCTAGCTTGCTCTATTTTTGTCTTACTTCTAGTTTTCTCATTTTTTTTATTTTTCAGTTTACATGCTTGTCTCACTCACCACAAGATTTAAATCTACAAAGGCGGCACAGTTTGTTTATTGTATTTTTTCTACCTCGTATTTTTCATTCTTTTTTCTAAATTACTTTTGTAATTTTTTATTGCTTGCTGTCAAACTGTCTTTGATGATGAAAAAACTATTGTTACTTGCAAAACAAACAAAAAATTCATTTAAATGAACAAAGAGAAAGAAAGGCAAAGTCTTGAATACGGCTTTGAGCGCGAATATTATGATACCGGTCCATAATTACTAATGCCAAACGCAGTGACATTAATTGCAAGAGGCGCAAGAAATTAAAAATTGGCAAAAGTTCACCAGATAATGGATATGAATCAATTTGAATCAGTGGCGTAGCGTGCAATTTGGCAACGTTGTATTGTGTCCATTTAAACCCGTGCAAAAGGTCGAATGCAAAGGTTTTCACCGAACACCCTATCATTCGACCTTTTTCATGGGTTTAAATGAACGAACGACAACGTTGTCAAATAGCACTCTACGCTACTGATTTGAATCGGGGCACACGGAAAAAAAAGATTAGTGAAAATAACCATACGGATACTTGATTTTGGCACCTGCTAGATGTTATGGTAAACTTGACCAGAAGTATGGTACCTTTACCGATTCTTTGAGTAAATTCGACATGCAATCAGGTAACATCACCTAATACCTAGTCAAAACATAGTATAATTCTGGTTAACATTACCATAACATCTAGCAGGTGCCAAAATCAGGTATCCTTATGGTTGATTTCACCGTAGTTTTTTTTTTCCGTGCAACAAAAGTTGCTGGAATGAAACCAGCTGCGTAGCATGCAATTTGGCAATGTTGCAGTTCGACCTTTTATACCCAAGAAAAAGATCGAAGTTTAGGGTGTTTGGTAAACACCTTCGCATGCGATCTTTTACATTGGTTTAAATGGACAAAATATAGCGTTGCCATATTGCACGCTACGCCTCTGAATGAAACATGTTTGGAGACTTGAATGCTAGTATAAGAAAAGAACGAAAGACGGCATACGGTTTGAACGGGTGAAGTGAGAGAAAGACTTATAATTTCTATAGTCAGGGCTGAAGATCATATAAAATTGTAGATCAGGATGATACCTACAGTCCTACAGGATTATACATTTTGAAGCTTCGGAAGCTCATGAGAAAACCAAATTTTTATAACAATCAAAACATCTCATATGGGTGGGGGGGGGGGGCGGCACAAACACAAACACCGACAAAAAAAAATTGCTTCCAGAAAGTATTTGTGGTTTGCAAAACTATAGATTTTTTTTTTTTTTTTTCCATGAGGTACTTAACTTTATCTATACGGCTCCAGAGTCTCACATTCATGTTGCTCAATTTAATTTTATTCGCGGTTTAACGAAAAAATAAAATATTGACTCGTATAGGGGGCGCACTTGCGCGATTTGCGACTCAACCCTCTTAATTTCCTCATGAATACCAATTCGTTGGCCAGATTGCCGAAAAATAAGAATACAACTCCAGCATTACTTACGTGGGGCATAGTTAAAGTATGAAGTATAAAATACGCGTTCAAGCCAATTTCACTATTAAACATACCGTGATAACGAACTTTTAATTGAAAATTTTAAAAAAGATTAGAGCTCGCTCCTGGAGAAATTATCCTGATCTCAACGATTCGTTCTTTTTAAGAAAATAAGCATTCGACAAAATCAAAGACAATTCCTGTAATTCTAAAGGTAGTTTCTTTTCACTCGCGAGAATGGGTCTGTTGCAAACTTTTGCTACAGCGCTATAGAGTGTGTAATCTAATGTAAAATTGCCTGAAAAGTCCAATGGTGGCATCAGAAAGCCATGAAATGCAATAATAAACTCACAAGAGGCGTTTAATGAAATCCAAGATGGCGGCAAAATATCGAGCAATCTGTATGCATGCACCACGAACATTCAAGGATAGCCAACCTCACAATATCCATCACAACCAATCACAAACGTAAACAAACACATAACCTAAACCTCCAGTGAGGTTGTCAAAGTTGGCAATCCTTGGATGATCACGGTGCATACATTAAGATTCCTCGATATTTTGCCGCCATCTTGGATTTCAATAAACGCCTCTTGTGAGTTTAATATTGTATTTCATGACTTTATAATGCCACCAATGGACTTTTCAGGCGATTTTACATCGGATTTTACACTTGTTGTCGCTGTAGCAAAAGTTTGCAACATACCCATTCGTGAGGATTCCAGTAATGGGTCTGTTGCAAACTTTTGCCACAGCGTTATGGAGGGTCGATTGCTACGTGAAAATCACATTGAAAGCATCGCAATAAGGTTACGAAATCCACTCAAAAACTCAATAAATGCGTTTAAAAAATTCAAATATGGCGGTCAAATGAGCGGGTCACATAATGGGAGAGTTCCATCTATTTGCTGTTTTTCTCTATAGCGAATCGCTTTTCTTAGCAGTAGAAACTGGTGATTAAATGGGAACCCCAATTGTGGTCCGATTATTTGCTCATCTTTGAATTTTTTCAAATATTTTTTTTTGTTTGCCAATTTTGGAACTTTCTGATACTCTCAATATTATTTTCAACTGATTTTACATAGGTATTGACCCTTTGTAACTCGGAGCAAAAGTTTGCAACAGACCCATTCTAAAACTATAGTTTCCTTTTACTAATTTAAATGTAACAATTTTTAACTATTTTTTCCCGGAAGTCACAGCATCTTAAAATAGATGTCTCCTATTGCCTACTCACCAGTGAGTAGCATATATTTGATTCGATCTCCTCTAAAAATACGACCCACAATATATTTAGCGCCAAGATTTAGTCCACGATTTGTGCTGATTAATGGCCCAATCTCAAGATTTTTTTTTTTCCTCCTCTTCTCCTTGAAACCTTAAAAAAAAAGACCACAAATCAGCTTTGCTTTAAAAAACAAACGATTCTATGTCGTAACCAAATCTTGAATTATATAATAGATTACTCTAATATCACAATTCACCAACATATATCGCGTCATGAGTACGTGAGCTTTGAAAGAAAAAGGCACTAATATTACTTTGTGCTTGTGAGCCTGAGGTCGAGGTGAGGATGTTTTCGAGCTGATTGCCAGCGGAACGACGCGACGCGACGCACGCGAAGGTGCGCGGCGGGGCAGGAGGGTGCACTAGCGGATCCAAGTTTTTGTCCTTCTCTCTCTTCTCCCATTAGAATGCATGTGCTAGCAAAGGATGGAAGAGGGGGCGAAAATCACGTGACTGTCCCTAATCTGTCCTTTTCTATCATACGCGTTCTAATGGGACAAGAGAGAGAAAGATAGATTCCTGGATCCGCCAGTGGGAGGGTGTAGCACGTAGTTTGAGAAAAAGCTCTAAGCTTATGATGCATACATATATGAATCGTTGATTTCTAAAAGAGCACGTCAGCAAAAGAAAAATCGTGTAGATGTGCCGTTTTATAAATCAAGCCTCCAAATGGACGGATGGGTAGACGTGGATTACTTTCCATTACAAACCTGCCCTCTTCATAAAATGCTTAGATGTGCGTTTTCAAAAGACAAACACTGCGAAAGGATCACAAAATGTCTCTGGTTCTCTTCCAGGACCCCTTCAATGTAATTTTCAACTGTAAAAAGACTTACAAGCAGACCTGTTTGTATCGAGCAAAGAGTATAAGCAAGAGTCGCAATTGCATTGAGAGCCAGCGTGGTCAGTGCTGGTAAGAGTCGGCTTCTGATTGGCTGGAAATGGAGGGAAATGTGTGGGTCCAAAGTTTTTTTGGTCTTATGGAAATTAATACGGGGTTTTCGTTCCAGGCCGTTTATCTCGAAAACAGTGCTAAGTTGCCCCGTCAAAATTAATACTAGTCAATTTAGCAGAATTTCCTCAGCAAATTGATAGGTCACAAGTACCAATCTATTGCAAATTCGAGAAGACTGTCTCAGTTGAAAAGTACACATAATAGTGAGTTATTCAACACACTATTATGCGTACTTTTCAACTGAGACAGTCTTCTAGAATTTTCAAAAAACTGGTACTTATGACCTATGTCCATTTGTTGAGAAAATTCTGCTAAATTGACTCGTATTAATTTCTACAGGGTAGTTTTGCACAGGTTTCGAGATAAACGGTCCGGAACGAGAACCCCGTGTTAATTTCCCTTGGGCCAAAAAAATGTGGACCCACGATTACAGCCAATCAGAGGCCAGCCCGCGTTTCCGATCCCTTATCTGCGTTGACCACACAGACCTGCTATTCAATTGAGACTCTTGTTTACTCTTTGATATCGAGCCTTCAGGACGCGTACGGGGCGAAAGACCCCGTTTACTCAAAACAATACCGCCGTGCAGCCGTGCTCTTCCAGGACAGCGACATTGTAATTTCAAATGGTAAAAGAAACTACAAGCAGACCTGTTTTTTATCGAGCCTTCAGGAAGCGTACACGGTGAAAGACCCCGTCTTCTCAAAACCCTACCAGTGCTCTTCCAGGACGTCGTCAATGTAATTTTATAAGGCAAAAGAGACTACAAGTAGACCTGTTTGTACCTGAGCCTTCAGAAGACAGACGCGACTAAAGGCTCTCAAAAAGTCACTGTTACTCTTTTGGGATAACGCCAATTTTTAGTTAACATGGTTTGAGCTGTTTTCCAACTTGAGCGTTCAGGTTATTCGTCAGATAGATAAAGGTAACAAACAAAACGTGTAACGAGAATTTTCGTTTGAACGGCTAACTGTAGTAAGATTTAAAGGGCGTTTCATCATTTTTTTTTTTTTTTTTTTTTATATATATAAAGAGAAAAACATCTAAATGTTGCCAGTACAAAATAATGCGAGACTTAGAAGAATTACAATAATAACACTCAAAATATGTTTACGGATGTTTCTGAGCGTATGCCTATAAGATCAACATAGTGGCGGCTCGTGCGATTTGGCAACCATGCTTATTTGCCATTTAAACCTACGCAAAAGTATCGATATCTTGGGGGTGCAATTGCACCTCCTGCAGATCGATTGTTTTACATAGGTTTAAATGGAGAGAATATACGTTGTAGCCTCATTGCAAGAGCCACCACTGGATCTACATAGATCCTTATTCAAACCCTCCTCGTATTATTGGAGAGACCAGTGGCGGCTCGTGCAATCTGGCAACCGTGCACTTTTGCCATTTAAACGTATGCAAAAAGATCGATACTAGGTGAGGCGCTGCGCCTCACCAAGTAATCGATTATTTTACACAGCTTTAAATGGAGGAAATCCATTGTTGCCACATTGCACGAGCCGCCGCCAGGAGAGACCAAGCCATCCGGCAACATCGAGGGTGTTCGACCGCTCGGACGCTCGCAACATTTCAATTCAACACATTTCATTTTATTTTCATTTCATTTTATTTTCATTTCATTTCATTTTCATTTCATTTCAATTCGGTCAAGAGTTTTAAAGGCTTTAAACACCATGTCCAATCTCGGTACGTGATTTTCCTGCCCGAACAAAAGCGCATCCTCTGAAAATATGATTTTGTAAACGGTCAGGATTTTCAATGAGCTCTCTGATCCTTAATCCCCTTATTCTGTTGGTAGACAAACGTCCTGTCTGAAAGAGACAGAGAGAGAGTGAGAGAGAATGAGAGAAAGAGAGTGAGACGCTCTGTCTCCTTAGTCGTTACACAACCAAAATGGTTGACCAGTGGAAAAGGCGGGTCCTGGAATTTGCCTTTCTCATGTCTCTTCCCATTGTAAGTATTTGTAAGAGAAATGTAGATATTGTGGTTGAAGTCATGAGATGGTGGTGGATTTTCTCTTTTCAATTTTGTGTTCACACGAGCAAAGAGAGAGAGAGAGAGAGAGAGAGAGAGAGAGAGAGAGAGAGAGAGAGAGAGAGAGAGAGAGAGAGAGAGAGAGAGAGAGAGAGATAGGGAAGGAGGGAGGGAGGGGGAGAGAGAGAGAGAGAGAGATAAAGAGAAGATTTGTCCTTTACTTCGTCATCTGAGATGTTGCTGTTGGAAAAGTGAACCGCGGACAGAGCAGACGTTCTGCGTGTAATTAATGGTGTTTTTCAATTCACTGATGATTCCACTTGTTGAGGATAGATTACACAGTTCAGTTCAGGGTATGACTGCAACGTACGAAAATACTGTAATCTGTAATCTTTTCTCAGCCGGTGGAGTTCTCGATGACTTTAAAAGACTTGCGGATATTTTAATTAATTAACAGAGTTTCCACCAATTGAGAAAAGATTACAGATCAGAGTATTTTCTTGCAGTGCATAGTAGTTACTAGTTATACACTGAACTGAACTCTATAATCTTTTCTCAACCGGTGGAATCATCGGTGAATTGAAAAATGTCATTAATTATATTCAAAACGGCAGCTCTGGCCGCGAACCTCTTTTTACTCCACACGCAAAAAATACCCGTGAGAGAATCTTCTTTCTCACTTTTCGATTAAGAAAACAGCTCAATTAAGAAGCAGAGAAGAGTATCCCAAGAAAAAAATAATTTTGTTACCCCTAGAATTTGATCTTAAGGTGAATACATGCGAAGCTTGTCCAGATTTCAATCTGATGGATAGCACCACTAGCGTTGCTCAAAATTTCAACATTATTTGTCCGTAATTGATGAATTTACGCCAAAAGTACACATTTTTGAGAAACGTCAGCATCTAGAAACATACCTCAGGATGATGTCCTGAAAGTTTTAAGCTGAAATACTAATAGATAAAGCCGAAAAGTATAAAATACAACAATTCTCGTAAGCCTCAATGAGTGCGAGTGAGGCAGGTAGTGAGGTAGACATACTATCACTCGCACTCACTCGCACTCACTCGCACTCAGTAAGCTTTTGGCGAAACGAATTTCATTATTTAGGACTTAAATTCTTACCCAGCTCGTTTTGGGCTCAAAATATCCATGAAAAGAAATCCGCAGGTGCTGACGTTATTGGAATATGCGGTTTTTTTTCTTTGGTTTCAATTAAAAATGCCAAAAAACAAGACTTTTCCCAAAACTCAAAAGCTACTAGTGGCGCTATCCATTGGATTGAAATCTGGAAAAATCTGAATCACCTTAAAGAACCAAAAAATAAAGGTTTTGTGGATATCCCTTTATTTACAGTAAAGAGCGTTCTAGCAGTGGCGAGGCGTGAAATTTCGCAAAAATGTATTTTCTCCATTTAAAGTCACCACATAAGTCGAACACTTCAGTCATCGGCGATTACCAGGCATTTCGACCTTTCTAATGTGGTTAAATGGAAAAAAGGAAAGGAGCCAAATCGCAAGCTTCACCACTGCGTTCTAGGATTATCCGGAATATTACACCGGTGCCGGAATAATTATGAATAGCGATCATTTCCAACATATGTCATAGTTATTTTGACCGCCATATTTGAATTTCTTTCAATGTATTTGTTTAGTTTAGTTTATTTAGTTTAGTTTAGTTTTTGTTTAGTTAAGTATTGGTTTAGTGGATTTTGAAACCTTCCGATGCTTTCAATGTAATTTCTTTTTTGCATAGAAATGGTGGATCAGAGTATACTTGTTCGGTTATTATCTTCAAAGTATGTAAAGTACGCGAACTGTAGACATTTGAAAAAGTTTTTCAAAGAGGCGTTCCAACCAACCCCCGCCCCTAATCCTCGCTACACCATTAAAATGAAACGCAAAATGCATACATCGCCGGCGTCTTTTATCCGCTTCTGTGAGCTTTGTCGTCGTATGAAATGCGTCTCTCCTTTATCTGATTTTCAATTCGTCAGCACGATTTGATTGAATTACAGGCAGTCGAGATAATCATCTCATTGATGTCAACAATCTGTAATGATAACACCGAGTTTCAATGAGGAGAAAGGTGTTTTTAATGGCCACGGCGACCGTAATGACATGGATTTTATTGTTGCCTTATAATAAAAAATAAAAAATAAAAATAAAAACTCCGAGATCCAGGGCCGAATCCCTATTGCAACGGTAAGTAGGCTCCCGATAATTTGTCGCCCCTGCATCGTCGACCCCCAAGGCTTGGGCATGGAGGGGGAGGGGGCTGCAATCCTCAGGTCGGTAATTAATAATACATCGCGTGTATGGTTTAGATTGAGCGCTCTAGGCACGTGCTTACTGAATACTGGAAACTGGATGCCGTACAGAAGGCAGAAAAGATCAATTTGATGGTCAAAAATCAGGAAGTGAAAATTGACGATATTTATCGTTTAAAATCTTCCAGGACTAAATCATGGACGGATCCAGCAATTTGGCAACCTTGAATTCATTCAATTTGCGCGTACCAGAAACAATCGATTCTTGAGAGGGTCATATGGAACTTTTAATGATCGATTGTTTCTTATGTATTTAAACGGGAATAATACACAGCTGCCAGATTTTTGGATCCGCCTTTGGACTAAACTAGTCCTGTGCGATGTTCGATGCATCGATCGGAGTTTCGATATTTTCCTGTCATCGAATAGATTTGATGCTGATGTTGATGTCAAATCGATGCATCGAAACTCGTTTTTTTATCGATATATTTTGACGAAAACAGACTTATAAGAGTCATATTTTCCTCTTAAACCATCTAAAATGCATAAACAAGTATCATGATTTTCAGGGAATTCAGGTTAGGTTAGGTTAGTAAACTTCCTAGATTTTGAATTAGTAGTTTTTTACATTCTACCTTTTCAAATAGGAGTAATAATTTTTTTTGAAAATGGGTCCAAATCGAACTTCGTTTCTGAATTGATAACATTTGTTTCGATGCATCGATAAAATTTCGATATTTTTTGGGCATCGAACTTCGATGCACAAAACTGGACATCGCACAGACCTGGACTAAACCCTGGTAAAAACGGTCCATACAAAACCCTCGACCATATCTCCATGCAATTGGGATTTAACTTTCCGCCAAATCGTCACTGGTCCCTGCCCACTGTGTACCATTGTAGTTTTATACGTTTAAGTACCATTACTCTGAGTAAGCTCTACATACAAATTGGTTCGAGAGCAAGACTGTTTGTAAGTGTTTACCGCTGCGCGCACGGCGACGACCTCTCGCATCTTTTCAGACATTGGCGCAGCCATGCCATGGTCTCTTCCATCTTTCTCATTTGCCCTTTGAATGTATAGGTTGGAAAATGATAGAAAGAGGGGGTTTATCCCCTTGTCTATCCTTGTCCAACACAAGTATTTTAATGGTGAAAAGAGAGAGATAGTGAATTTATCATTGCAGTACTGTTTTAGAATTCCCCTTTCTTGGCAACATCCAGTGGCGCACGCAGGGGGAAGGGGGAGGGAAGCGCGCCTAGACCATCAATTTTTAGGGGTGGAGGGGAAGAAGGGAATAGTTTGCAGTCGAACGCTTATCAGTGGAAGCCTCTACCAAAAGTCCTGTGTGAAGACTTCTAATACTATCTAGACTGGACAAAAGGCCGATTTTAGGGCGGGGAAAGTGAAGCTGAAGAGTGGGACAAAATCGCATGTTGCGCCTGGCTACGCCGCATCCACGATTACAGTATGTGCTAAGATTTTCAGAAATACATTGATTTAAATGGGAAAATTACTTTTTTTAAAAAAAATTAATTAAAAATACTAAAAAAAATATTTTTCCGAAAAACTTGGTACCATTTGAAAGCTCATGATATGCAGATTTCGGTTCGGGCCGGTTGTATATGTGATTTTTGAACGAGAAACATTCTACAGGGGCTTAAAGTTGGGTACCGATTTTCTACAGGGTGTTTCATAAAATTGTTTTCTTTGCACTTTTTTTGAATGGTTACAGCTCAAAAAAATAAAATCTATGCAATAAATTATGGAGATACTCAATAATTATAACTTTAATCATAACATAGATTACGTAAAATTGAGTATATACAGCTATATGTAGGTTGTCTCAACGGGGTACCGAAACGGTGGAACACCCCTTAGAATCGAGGAAAATTGACCTAACTTTGAGCCTCTGTAGAATGTTTACGATTGAAAAAACGGTATAAAAACCGGCCCGAACCGAAATTTGCATATCATGAGCTTTCAAACGATACCAAGTTTTATGGAAAAATATTTTTTTTAGTATTTTTAATTAATTTTTCAAAAAAGTAATTTTCCCATTTAAATCAATGTATTTCCGAAAATCTTAGCACATATTGTAATCGTGGTTGCATACCGATCGGCTTCAATGGGCAGGCGTTATGTCCAGTCTAGATAGTATTAGAAGTATTTGGTCCTATGGACGCCACTGGCTTGTGGGATGGAGGGCGGGGGTCAAGGGGGCTAAAGCCCCTCCAGACCTCCGATTCGTGTGGGTGGAGGGGAAGAGTGGGAATAATTTTCGGTCAAACGCTTATCAGTGCGAGTCCCTCCCAAGAAAAATCCTGCGTACGCCGTTGCCACTCACTGGCCAACACCACCGTATAAGTAATAAAGATTACTTCGTAATAGAAGCGTCAAAGTAGCCGATTTCCGTCGCGTCGGCACTCGTTGTACTGAAAAAATAATTCCTGAATTCTATAGCTTGTCCCAGAAAAGATTTGATTTGACACTTCTATGGTTTTCACGAAAACATCAGCTTCTTTACTGCTCCTAACCAATCAGGTTGCCCTATTTGAGGATGGAATTTGATGTTTTCATTCAAACTGACAGTTGTCAAGTCCAATCATTCTTGGGACAGCCTATATGTATAGTAATATTACCATGAGCACCACGATATGTGAACTACAGAAAGTCTATAGTACTTTGAACAGAAATTTCTGGTGTTAACACCAGAATATGGTTAAAGAACTATAGAATTTTCTTGAAGTGTTCAAGAACTACAATCACAAACACTAGAATTCTGGTAATTTTACTATCTCTTACCTTGGTTCACAAATCTTCATGCTTCTGGTAATCTTTTTTTTTTTTTATTTTTTCTTCCAGAGTGACCTTGTCTAGTCTCGAACAGATTATGTTTGGATGGATGTCTCAAATTCTATAATCTTTCAATCAACAACAACATCATCGACCGTACCCAGCTCCGTTGCAATTGGCTTATTTTGAATTTCGCGGTGGTAGGCTTACTTTGAGCTAGGCACACCGCACCGCAAAGAGTTTACAAACCGAGCTTTATGGCAGAGATACTTCTTTTACTAAGGAATTATTATGATATATGCTCCACAGTTTATTATAATACTTCATAAGCGCGGCCAAAGACCCAAATACCGCTGCTGTGATCAGCTTATTTTGAATCTTCTAGTGGCAAGCTTATTTTGAATTGCGCGTGCTTTTTTGAGCAAGGTCAACGAAAGGAGTTCAGACAGAGTTTTTTGGCAGTGACGCTTCTATTACAAAGTAATCTTTAGGTAGTCTATGACTCCACTTGCACGTGATCCCCATCTATTACCGTTTGACAACGGATGAACAGAACACAACCCACGATAACCACGATCTCTGAGATTGGATTGACAGTTAATATAGGTTGTTGAAACTCTCGAAGTAGAAAAAATGCTGAGAAGTACTTAAATGCTGATGAAAATATATTTGCGCGAATGGTCGCAGCCCGCGGCTCCCGACCGCGGGTGGCACGGTGTCAGCGGTTTGTTGATGGGTCTTTAAATATTTAATTTGATGGTCGATTCTTATCGATTCTTTTGCGAGGAACAGGGTGACGATGCCAAGAAAAAAATATTTACCTTGCGGAATATAGGTCTGTTGATTGCAAAATTTTACCGGAGCAGTTTTGATTGCAAACTTTTACCAGAGCAATTTTGAGCCTTCAGGAGTATAACGCTCTGTCCACATGCTGTGTGATAAGATTGAGAATTATATGTTATGATTATAATTATAGTTATGATATTGATTTGAAATTTGCGAATCATGAAAATAAAGATTTTTCTCCATTGGTGGCTCGTGCAATTTGGCAACAACGCATTCAAACCTATGTAAAACAATCGATCTTCAAGAGGTGTAATTGCACCCCCAAGATATCTATACTTTTGCGTAGGTTTAAATAACAAATAAGCATGGTTGCCGAATTGCACGAGCCGCCGCTACTTATTTTCCTACCCACGCGTTGAAATCTCAATCAATTAAGTTTACCTATTTTTTTTCTCAGAAACAATTAATGTTGGAAAAAAAATCTCACCTCATTCTTTGACATAATCACCCTCTAAATTCTTGACTTTTTCATATCGGTGCAGTAATTTCTATATATAGTCGTCGTAAAATTCTTTCCAAACTAGGTTTTGACGCAAGCTGTTAATCTAGCTTCAATTCATGATGATTACACTTTCAGTACTGACCGAAAGTTTGAGGATCGATACAAATTGGATCATTTTATCAGTAGAAGAGTAGTCTATTCAGTAAACAACATGCACTCAGGTGTTATTGAGATGTCTGATCCGGAGGAAAGCGCATCGCCTGCCGAAACTCGCAGTCTTCTGTAGCGCGTGAAAAGGTGGGCACGTTTGAAAGAGAGACGGGTGGGAAAAATCCACGATATCTCCGCAATGCCTTGGCAAAATTTGAAAAACTAAAGCTCGTTAGAAAGCTGAAAGTATTTACGTTACAACGCTAGGGGGGTTTTTTCCAGAATTGATAGTTTCTGAGAGAAAAAAATAGGTAAACTTACTTTAAAATCCACCCTCGTAGAAATAGTTAACTACTCATTTAATTTGAGTGAACAAGCGGAGATTTGCCTTCCTAACTCAGTAGGACATTTGGACCCATTTTCTCAGTTGGGACATTTTTCCTAAGCCATTTCTGTATTAGACACTTTAGTAGATATATTGATGAACGTTTTTGTCTGGAGTCTGGACATTTCCACCTTTTATTCCGGCTCCGAGCCCCAGTTCGCAACCCTGTATTATATAAGATCGACTACTGAACTGAACATAAAGGTGGTAAATAGAGAAAGTGTTAGCGTCCAGACAGACACTGGTGCACCTAGAAACTTGTCTTCCTCTTGTCTCCGAGGTTGACGCGAGTACGCGTCTAAGCGGCTCTTCGGCGCGTTACTTACAATTAGTCCCGCTACCCTGGATATTCATCCCTATTCCCCATTCATGCTAATTCAGAAACTCGGCGCTTAATCGCTTATATAACCAGACCACAATACTCCCTTCCAACGAAACTACCTTTTGCATATTTAAACTCCTTTCATATTTTTCGCGTCTCTCATATTTCTCGGCGGTGTATTTTCCTGTTTCCGTAATTCTAGGTATTTTTCAGATCTTTCAATCTGAAGGATCTGACCAGCCTTTTTAACTCGGATTATAAATTGGACACATTTACACTAAGCAGACCTACTACTATACTTATACTATTCCGACGTTGCCATTTAACACTGGCGGATCCAGGAATTTATACCCTTCTCTCTCTTTTCCCATTAGGATGCGTGTGTTAGAAAAGGATAGATCAGAGGCAGTCACAGTGGCGAGGCGTGCGATTTGGCAACGTTCTTTTCTCCCACTTAAACTCATTAAAAAGGTCGAAATGCCTGCTCATCGCCAATGACTGAAGCGTTCGACCTTTTTGGTGAATTTAAATGGAGAAAATACATGGTTGCCAAATTTAACGCCTCGCCACAGGGCAGCCACGTGATTTTTGCCCCCCCTCTTCAATCCTTTTCTGACACATGCGTTCAAATAGAGAAAGAGAGAGAAGAACGATTCCTTGGATCCACTAGCGCTATTTAATCTCGACTTCTTATTTCCCTTAGAAATAATCTAATGTATAAAATTGCTTGATATTTTTAGGATCAAGACTTCAAGTTTAGAAAGAAAGTTCCTAAAAGTTTCAAGAGTTTATTTGCTCTATGTCTAATTTTATAACAATATTCAAGTCAAAAGAAGATGGCAACATCTAAAGTCCAGTGGCGTAGCGTGCAATTCGGCAACGTTGTACTGTGTCCATTTAAACCCATGAAAAAGATCGAACTGTTGGGTGTTCGGTGAACACCCTCGCATTCGACCTTTTACACGGGTTTAAATGGAAACTATACAATGTTGCCAAATTGCACGCTACGCCACTGCTAAAGTCGAGTAGGTCCCTTCAATATAAATACTAGTTTATTACTATTTATCTAGTAAACAATTTATTGGAATATATATGACGCAGGCAAATTGCAATCTTAGGCAAATTGCAATCGGCTTGCGATTTGCCTACAGGCAGTGGTGGCTCGTGCAATGCGATATATCGATGTCGACTCCATTTAAAAATATAGAAAAGCATCGATTTCTCGGGGATTCAAATGCACCCTCTGACGATCGATAGTTTACCATAGTTTTAAATGGAGTAGACATCGATATATCGAATTTCACGAACCGCCACTGCCTATAGGCAAAGAGCAAGCCGCTTATTTATGTTCAGGAATAATTCAGATCAAGCGTAATGGTGACTTACAAAATAATTGTATCGAAGTTTACTTTAGCTCATTTGAAAGCTACTAAGCTGAAGAAAATATTGATTTCATCGGATTTGGTTTATTTTGATTAGTTCTAGACCTACGGTGTTTTAAATGAAGTGTTTTTGAACACTGTATTCAATCGCTTCAAAAAGTTCATAAAAAGAGAACCGCACTTGAGAAAACCTAATACATGAATATCAGAACGATCGTTAGCTTATTAACTTTAGAATGAGCTAAATCAAATCTCGATATAATTATTTTGTACGTTACCATTACGCTCGAGCTAAATTTTTTCTGATAGTAAATAAGCGGTTTGCTCTTTGCCTGGGCAAATCGCAAGCCGATTGCAATTTGCCTCCAACGTATAGATATCGATGTCTCCTGCGAATGAACCCATGGAAAAAAAAATCTATTACTATTGTAAAGAAATGCAACTAATTGAGCCTTCAGAAATAATCGATCAACAACGAATTCTCCATAAATACAAAATAATAAAAAGACTCCCTGTGCACTTTGAAATTATATGAGCAAACGCGTTTCGGGTGAAACTTTTCCCCCATCTTCAATGCGACTGATTAGTGAAACTAATCTAAACTTAACTAGTGTTCACTTATCAGTTGCACTGAAGTTGGGGGAAAAGTTTCGCCCGAAACCAATGAGCTATAACTTTAGAGTGGCAGCGGGCTGGTCCACCTTGTGCCACACAGGGTAGAAGCAATCCCGGGAAAAAGCGGAATTTGGACGGCAGATTCCGAGTTTTGAGGTTAAATTTTGTAGGTCGTTCGGAATTTGGCGGGAATTTGGACGGCAGATTCGTAGGTCGTTTCCGGCGATGCCCGAGTTTGTTTACGAAACGACCGGAAACAACCTACAAAACTTAACCTCAAAATCGATTTTTACGGCAAGATGGCGGCGCCCTAGGTGACAACAATGAACCAGCGGAACGTTCCTTGATGTGCCACTCTAAAGTTATAGCTCATTGCCCGAAACGCGTTTGCTCATATAATTTCAAAGTGCACAGTGAGTATTTTTATTATTTTGTATTTATACTAAAATCGTTTGCTGCCCTCCTCTTCCTTTATTTTCAACGAATTCTGTCCATTTAAACCTACGTAAAATAATCGATCTTCAGAGCATTTGCTGAATCCCCTAGAAAATCAATATTTACAGATCCTGAAACGGTTTATTCGCGGGCCGCCTGGTTTAACGTCATCCAGTTATTTGTGGAGCATATTTAGTATGAACTAGATAAATTACAGAGAGGTAGGGGATGGCGGGGTGGGGTTAGGAGAAATGGCACGGGGGAGAGGGGAGGCTTGTAATTACCGTAATCAATGACACACAGAGAAGAGCCTCGCGTAACGTAATCGCGGATTGCGTGCGTATTTTTGCTGTCAACCACAGCCCATTCATAAAAATCCGCGAATGCTCTAGTATCTCAACTCTCAAGCTCCAGAGTGCAGAGAGTCTGTGAAAGACTTCTTTCTATGTTCGAACGTTTAACTGGCTACTTCGGTCGCGTGAATTTTTTTCGCCTCCGGTTCAATCTACTTATTGCTATTCGAAAATTTTCAAGGTGAGTTTCTTTCATTTTATCAAACAGGAGGAGCTTGAGTTTCTTTAAGGGTGGGTTGGTAAGTTTAGTTGTCTCCTCATCCAGGGGTGGATTTACATATCTTGAGGCCCTTTGTAATTTTGAGTTTGAGACCCCCCAAGGAAAAGGGTGGGATGCCTGGGGGTCTGAGAGCACCCGCCAGAAAGAAGGGGGGATCGGCAATTCTCCCCCTAAATTATTTTTTAAAAAGAAGGCATTGAAATTCAGTTTTAAACTGTCCCCCCCAGCAAAGTTGTTATTATTTTATCTTTTTGTCTTGTTTTATTCTAATTTGTCTCTCTTTTTTTCTCTATTTCTCTCGATTTTTCTCTCTTTTTCACTCTTTTTTCTCTTTTTCTGAGATGTCTCTATCTTTTTTACTCTTTTCCTCTATTTTTCTCACTTTTTCTCATCTTTTTCATTCTTTTTTCTCTGTTTCTCTCTTTTTCTTCTCTACTTCCTCCCTCCGTGAAGTGTGGCGCCTAGGTCTGATGCCCTACGCAGTTGCGTAAATTGCGTAATGGTAAATCCGCCCGCCTTTCCTCATCTAAATGAAAGTTTTCACAGCGGATTGCTCTAGTTCTTGCTCTGGGAAAAATCCTAATGGAAAAAAAAATTGCTGAAAACTATGTATCTATGATCAAAAGTTAAAAACTGTTAGTTTTACCATGTAGTTAATATCAATTTTTATCCCAGTTTAATTACCTACATGCCGTATTAATTTAATTGTCATTTTAAACGGGAAAACTAACGTTTTTTAAAGTTCTGGACATACGTTTAAGCTTGTAAACAGGGGCAAACTTGCCATAACGTAAAATAAGCAACTGGTAGGGCCTCAGACCTGATGGGGCCTCAATTCACGAAGGGAGGAAGAAGGTGATAAATAGAAAGAAGACAGAATAGATGAAAAAGCAGAAGGATTTAAAATAACAACTTTGCTGAAAAAACCCCTTTGAAACCAAGTTTTGAAAGTCTTTATTGAAGAAAAAAAAAAAAAAATCAATTTAAAGGTGGATTCCCGAACCCATCTCTTTTCTCGGAGATGACCCTCCAGACCCTCAGGCATCCTTTAAGGTCTTCCAGAGTGGCTAAAAATCAAGATTGCGTAGGGCCTCAAGAGATGTAAATCCACCCCTGCTTGTAAACAGTTTAATTTAGCACTTTTTTTTTTCAGTGTAATGACTCAAAGTGCGAGAAGTTTGTTAGGTGGAGGATAAATTATTTACAAATGGGGTTGCAACTTTTCAGAACATTTTACTTCTTCGGGCTCGAATTTTATCAACCCTCTCCCTCTCCCCCAGAGACTCAGAAGCTCAATGTTTCCTGCGGCCAAACATATTATTTTAATTTGAAGAATGGATTTTTATTCTGTTCAAAGATTTGTCAAGCCCAGTCTTTAAAAAAAAGAAATTTAAATAAGCGAGTGGCAAGGCGTGAGATTTAGCAACGTTTCTTTTTCCCATTTAAACACATTAGAAAGGTCGAAATACCTGGTCATCGCCCATGACTGAAGCATTCGACTTTTTTGGTGAATTTAAATGGAGAAAATACGGTGTTGCCAAATGTCACGCCTCGCCACTGAAAGCGTTTTAAAATTTTTTTTTTTCGTTTTTTTTACGTTTTTGGCTCGAAAATCAAATGTAATATTTTCACTCAATAAATTCAGAAAGGCTGCTAAAAATAATTAAATGTATTTATACCATTAATTTAAGTCAACAAAATAGCGAAACTGAGTTAAAAACAACTCGAGTTGCAGTATTAACTGCAGATGTACAATTATTAACTTGTACGTATTTATTATAGCCAGACTTCAACTCAATTTCAAATAATTTTAGGAGCAGTTATGCAATCAGCCCGACGAATATTTCTCAATTTTTTTTTACTGAGAAATAAATCGATTATAGATCAGTTTGTGTCCAAAAGTTTTTATCCATTGGTTTTTTGGCCCAATTCTAATTGGACCTCTTGAAACTATTGACAAATGTTGGCCAATATTATGAGTCCAATGCTATTGTCCAAAAGTGAATAATGATTACTTATTTATTTAGAACGATTCGTTCAATTCAGTAGCGTCATTTGCGGGGGGGCAGGGGGGGGGGGCAATTGCCCCCCCCAAGGGTCGGCCAAAAGTGAAAAAGTGATGACCTTTTTTTTTTTTTTTTTTTTTTTAGGAGAAGAAAAAAGTTTTGAGCTAAAATTTGGTGGTCAGTAACGAGTTTCGTTGGAATTTAGGGCCGTAAATATAGGATATGCAGGACTGTAGAGTGTCTAAAATAACATTGATGAGCAAAAAAAAAAAAAAAAAAAAAAGTCATCACATTTTTGCCCCCCCCCCCAAGCCGAACCCGAAATGACGCCACTGGTTCAATTTTCCCCCAAAAATTACTTTTTTCTTTTAAAAAACCCATGATTCAATATTTTTGATTAGGTACTGATTTTTACTGAAGCAAAATTGTTAAACATTTATGATCTCTTGACCTAATGATCGAATGAAAAATTACTTTTCGGGCTTACATTTTGAACAACTGAATTAGGAGTTCTTTGGGGAGCACCTTTTAGGAGCTAACCAGTGGTCCGAGGTTTAGAACTCAGGTTACAATAAATTTAACTGTAATCGTTAAAATGAAGCTCTCGACAGTGCGATAACATCTGAAATCAGTTTTGAAAGGGCAACTCACTGTATTTAATGCATTTTCGTGGTTTTCTGCGCCTGCAGAGACTTGAAAATTCGATTTCAATCGTGGACGTAGCTCCGAGTTAGTAGCGCAACGAGAGTTTCTTCATCTCTCTCTTTTCTCCATTAAGAAACGTGCGTTAGACAAGGATGGAAAAGGGGATAAAACCCCCGCTTTCTGTCCTTTTCCTACTTATATACATTCAAATCAGTGGCGGCTCGTGCAATCTGGCAACCGTGCACTTTTTCCATTTAAACGTATGCAAAAAGATCGATACTAGGTGAGGCGCTACGCCTCACCAAGTAATCGATTATTTTACACAGTTTTAAATGGAGGAAATCCATTGTTGCCACATTGCACGAGCCGCCGCTGATTCAAATGGGAAATGAGGGAGATGGAAGAGATCCTGATTGCGCCATGCCAGTGCTCCGAGTCATTGCGTACCTTTTCTATGAAAAAAAATAAAGAAAAAAAAAATAATAAAAAACCGACCGAGCTTTTCCAATATTTTGCCTCTACTCGTATTGGTTTTTTCTTTATTTTTATTTTTTCGTTTTCTTTCCTTTTTTCCGTGCTGCAGTTCGCGTATATTTTTATCAATTTTCTTTCGAACAAAAAACGCCCCCCTCCCCTCCCTAGTTGCTTCTTAGCTAACCCCTCTGACCAAGAGGGTAACATAGAAATGTTGCCAATTCCGGGGAGTCCGCGATCTTTTTTCGAGAGAAAGCGTAATCGGAACATAGAATCACGTAAAGTACGGTCAAGTTAGTTGGTTGTTCTTTTCCGCATGGGATTGTTGACTTTTTATCGGGCGGTCATTCAGATCAGTTGTGTCCATGATGCAATGCGATCGAAAGAAACTTGGATATGAGGCGACTGGTTGCCCGAATGCCCGCGTAAGTCGTGGTATGGGCAAAGTTGTAGCCAGGAATTTGTCTTTCTCTCTCTTTGCCCATTTAACTGCATGTGTTAGAAAAGGACAGAAACAGGGGCTGAAGTCACGTGGTAGCCCCTCTCCATCTCTCTCTAACACATGCGTTTAAATGGATAAAGAGAGAGAAAGACAAATTCCTGGCTCAGGCTATATGCGGTACGGCACAAATTCTACTCGATCCTGCGCGCGAATGCGAATTAATAAAGGACTGATGTACATTGTTGCCGTTTTTCGGATAATTATCCAATTTCCCTTATTTGAATTCACGTAAAAGTTAATTTAAAAAGGCAATTTACAGGAAAAATTGGCAACATTGCTGATGAATATACAGTATGTCCAAGAAGTCTTAGATTGCCTCAGTTTGGGGAAGGATTGGAATGTCTGGCGTTGACCCTCTAAACAGTTATTTATAGCTCGTTGGGGGGTGGGGAAAATTTGGCAACATTGCTGATGAATATACAGTATGTCCAAGAAGTCTTAGTTTGCCTCAGTTTGGAGAAGGATTGGAATGTGTGGCGTTGACCCTCTAAACAGTTATTTATAGCTCGTTGGGGGTGGTTTAACAAAGATTTCAGAGAGGAGGGAAGTTAATTTTACACTGAGAGCTATCCACTGTATTATAGGGATGGGAAAGTGTCAAGGTCAAATGCATAGTATCGAGCAAAGAACGGGGTAACAGTGAATTGGAAACGGCGAGCCAAGCGGACGAGGCGCAGTCCCGACTCCGAACGAGCTGCAGCTGTTGCCACCAGAGCTGCCGTTTGGCTTATTTTTCAATTCACCGATGATTCCACCGGTTGAGAAAAGATTACACAGTTCAGTTCAGTGTACGACTGTAATGCACGAAAATACTCGAATCTGTAATCTTTTCTCAACCGGTGGAATCGTCGATGACTTTAAAAAATTTACGGATATTTTAATAATTAATTAACGGCGTTTCCACCGATTGAGAAAAGATTACAGATTCGAGTATTTTCGTGCATTACAGTTACACACTGAACTACACTGAACTGTGTGAACTTTTCTCAACCGGTGGTATCATCGGTGAATGGAGCTGTTGCAAACTTTTGCTACAGGCTTATTGATAGTTGATTACGGGGTAATACCCTGTAAAAATAACGATTAGCGCACTAAAAAATCACGAAATCCACTCCTAAACTCACAAAATGCTTTTAAACGCGAGACCGTAATGGCGGATGGGGCCGCGGTTTGCATTGGGTTTCCCTGTCTTCAATCAGCGCCATCTACAGGAGGTAGTCTCGCAACACCACACAAGAAGAAGAAGAAGAAGCATATAATTGCCATAAGAAAACCGCGGCCTCCGGCCGCCATTACGGTCTCGCGTTTAAAAGCATTTTGTGAGTTTAGGAGTGGATTTCGTGATTTTTTAGTGCGCTAATCGTTATTTTTACAGGGTATTACCCCGTAATCAACTATCAATAAGCCTGTAGCAAAAGTTTGCAACAGCTCCATTGAAAAATGCGATTAATTATACGCAAAACGGCATAGCTCTGTTATCTAGACTGGACAAAACGCCGATATTGGGGCGGAGAAATGTAGTGGAAGAGTGTGGAACGAAAGTCAAAACTTATACAATTAATTACTCGTGGCTAACAATAAGCTGCAGCGTGTTTAGGTTAGGTAAACCGGTCCGAATCGCAATTTTTATATCATGAGCTTTAAAAAGGTACCAAGTTTTATGGAAAAATAATTTCTTTTAGTATTTTTAATTCATTATAAAACGAGAAAGTAAAATAGTTATTATCCCGTTCAGTGGCGGCGGGTGCAATCTGACAACGCTGCATTAAGTCCATTTAAACCCGTGTAAAGTAGCAAAGTGTAAAGTCCAGGTAGGGCACTGTGCAGTGTGCACCCCCAACGGTTTGACCTTTTTCACGACTTTAAATGGGCTGGATGCAAGTTTGCCAAATTGCACGCGCCGCCACTGTCCCGTTTACTTCTCTATCCGTGTTTCTAAAAATCTTAGCACACACAACAAAACAGGCCGCATGCCAATCTACTGCATCTGGAGCTGGATGGCGCTATGCCCAGTCTAGATGAGAAGTCTTTCGGTTACTGAAATGTCTGAAAAGCAGACAGTGGTCGCACGAATACGCAGAGCCTATGATCGTTCGGAAATGCATCGGAGGACCGAAAAGCTTCATCAAAACATTATATTGGGCAAAACAATGAAACCCTAACAATAAAACTGGCGAGCCAAGCAGACGAGGAAGTCCTGACTCCGGAGGACCTGTTGCCTTTTAAGGTTTTCATTTCTTTGACTCGAGTGCAATATATGTATTATTGGACGGAGTAAAATACTACGTAGACAGACTCCTCTTATGTCTGTTATTAGGACAGGGAACCTATAGGGCTAAATAAATAGTGGTGCAAGGGACTCCAAGCAACTAACCCATAACATCTTGAACTAATCCATTTTTTTTTTCAACCATTTTCAAAACAACCCTTAAATAAAGCAACCTCCAAACCTTTAAAAAAAATTAATAATTTTAGAATGCCCAAAAAGAGGCTGATGCCGAATGACATTTAATCTTTAACATCTGATTGCCAATCTATTACCCCCTAATTTAAAAACCCCCAAAAATGGAAACTACCCTCTGGCTACGCTAGGATGTTATGGGTTAATGGCACAACCTATGTAATGACACGAGAAAGCCACTTAATCAAGATTTACATAGAAGTATAAATGAGAAAATGACGAATTTTAAATATTTATAATAAATGTAAGAAAAAAAGCCGCTAAAAATTAAGCGCTTTTGAACTGCAGGGAATCGTTTGAAAAGCTTGTGACTTATGGAGCTTGGCCGCAATTTGTGTATTTGCGCCAGAACTTTTCTACTGAGACTTGCTTCTTGAAGTTTATTGAGACCGTGTACGGCGGAAAGCTGTAAGTGCATTAAATGTCTTTCTGAGCGAGCGAGGCAGAGTGCTACCTGATTTGAAAAAAGTATACTCTAAAACTTAAGGGGGTAACGTCGTGAATTTTTGTTGGTTTACATTTTCGGTTCACTGACTCGTGTTGAAAAGCGTTATTTTCTGAGAGGATTTCCCTATTTATCATAAAATTTTGAAAATGACCACACCTTATCAAAAAGGGTGCATTTTTAAGAAAAATCGCATTTATTTCTTCCTGCATTTACTAAAATTCCTTTTTTTCAACTTAAAGTACACTTTTCTCAGGAACTAAAAAAGTATTCACATTATTATTATTATTATTATTTTTTTTTTTTATCTCTCCAGAATTTTGATCTTTATCTTCAGAACTAAATCAATCAAATCCGAAAAATACTCACAAATTTAGAGGCCCTTAAAACCCCACACAATTTTTAAGAAAAAGTTTCAAAGTTTTAGCTCCTTGAAAAAAGAGCTTTAAAATTCAAAAAAGTCAAATCTTTAGTTCCACAGGTTATTGAGGGACACTCACTTGCATGTAATTGCAAAATATCAACTCTGTAAATCAAAGGGTTCTTGAGAAAAGTGTGCCTATAATTATAATTATAAACATTTCTCTGAATTGCGTTTGTTTTTATGGCACGACCCCAACAACCCCCTTAAAAAGAGAGGAAAAGAGCAGCAGCGCAAAGCATGGGCGGATTCAGAAATTTGGCAACCATGAGTTCATCCAATTTGAACACATAAGAAACAATCGATTCTTTACTGGGCCATGGCCCGGTTACTAATCGATTGTTTCTCATGCATTCAAATGGGAATAATACACAGTTGCCAGATTGCTGGATCCGCCTTTGGCGCAAAGCTTGCAACAGCTGTCAAATTTCCCAGCTTGATTTTTGTCAGCACTCATCAAAACAACAGCCTACGCAGAGTTATCGGCGAATTAAATCATTCCACTTAAGATCTGCAAAACAGCAGCCCTGCTCCATTTGTCTCTGACATTGGAACATGAGTGAAATTCGTTTTTTTTTTTTTTTTTTTTTTTTTTTTTTTTTTTTTTTTTTTTTGCGCGCCAAACTTTGCAGCACTGCGAGGGGGTTCGGATGCACTGCATCGCATCTTATACCTCCCCTTGAATGGTAAGAAGCGCGCGGTTGGACGACCGGAGAGAGGCGAAAGCTGAATCGTCGCACACTGCTTCATAACATGATTTTTTCTGGAAAATGTCGTTTCTTTGCATTAAATATACGCATTTTAGTGTAGATGTTGATTTTCTCTTTTGCAAAAGCGTCTTAATTGCATGGGCGCACCCAGGATTTCTGTATGGGGGGCCAAGTTGTCATTTTCATAAGGGAGGGTCTGGGGGTCTTTCCCCGGAAAATGTTGAGAATTTAGGTCTTCTTAGACGCAAAATTAGGATACTTCTATTCAAAAACTATATTGAATTAACTGTCGAGAAAAATGAGATTTTCCGAGACTATGCTGATATTACGGAAATATCTTCATCATGCTGATTGAAAGACGGAGTCTTCAGGAAATCTAGATTTCAGAAGAAGATCGAGCGAAATTAACAATTAATGACATTGTTGTCGGGAAAGATGTTTTCCTCCTAGGAAAACGATGTTCCATGACATTGATACTTTTTTTTAACTCATTTCCTTCCCCATATTTTCTTTTTCTCTTCCTCTTTTCCTTTTCTCTCTCTCTCTCTCTCTCTCTCTCTCTCTCTCTCTCTCTCTCTCTCTCTCTCTCTCTCTCTCTCTCTCTTCCTCATTTTTTCCTTTCCTTTTCTCCTTTTTTCCTTTCCTTTCCTCATTTTTTCCTTTCTGTTCCTCCTATTTTTTCTTCCTAATGGGGGGGGGGGCAATGGGTGCCCCCGGGTGCGCCCATGCTTAATTGACTATTTTAAAGCTCTAAAATTAATTCTTTTACATATTACTATATTATCCTACTATTTTGTTGTTTACACGTATAATCTTGATTTTTATTCTTCAAATTATGTCCGGAAAATTCCACAATTTGATCCGCTGTGCTTCGGCGTCACCTCCTCTAATTCTTAGCCCGAAAGCCGAATTATCGGCACCTCTAAGTCCGGACGAGAGTCAATGTAGGCCATACTGAGAATTTAAGATTATGTAAGGAGAGCGTGTGCGAGGAAAGGGTTTGATATCGAGTACACAGAAAAGTGTGCTTGATCGAACGGTTACGTGACTGAGATTTCTCGCCTGCACTTTTCATGTTCGTTTCGATTGATTTGGCGCAAATCATCGAGGTATACCATCAATAGAGTGGATTTATGGGACACTGTGGCTAGGTGTGCTATTTGGCAACATTCCTTTTTCCCCATTGGAACACATTAGAAAGGTCGAAATACCTGGTCATCGCCGATGACTGAAGCGTTCGAATTTTTTGGTGAATTTAAATTGAGAGAATACATTGTTGCCAAATTTCACGCTTTGCCACTGAAGGGACATGATTTCGAAAACACCAAGGAGGCAGCCTTGGTGGAAATCTCTGGTTCGGTTTTCTTCACAGGCTTGGTTTGTTTGCCTCTTTTTCTTTTAACCTTAAATTAAAAATTGTTAGTTGAAATGGAGCTCTTGCAAGGTTTTGCTGTAGGCAAACGGAGTATCAATTCCAATGTAAAATCCTGCGGAAATAACGATGAGACCATTAAAAAAGTCTAAAACTCACTCCTCGCAGAGAAAATTTAACTTGAAATTTCTGGTGAACCACCTTGCATGTATGCACCAACCTCGGATTCGGACCTCAAACAAAAGAACAGGACATGAAATTAAGTACCGTCTTCCTCATTTATTACGCAACGTAGAACTTTTCTGTAGTTATCACCGAGCTCCTAGTGACAAAATGTGTATAAATGGACCTTTAATTCCTTCAAATTTACTTTTTGAAAGCAAATTCATTTATCTCATTGTTCAATTTCGTAGGTTATGATCTTTTGTTGGGGTCCGAATCCGAGGTTGGTGCATACATGCAAGGGTGGTCACCCGAAATTTCAAGTTAAGTTTTCTCAGCGAGGAGTGAGTTTTAGACTTTTTTAATGGTCTCGTCGTTATTTTCATACTTAGTATTTTATATTGGAATTGATACTCCATTTGCCTACAGCAAAACCTTGCAAGAGCTACATTGGTTTTAAACGAAAGCGCAAGTGTTAAAAAGTATGGCTTTCAAGACACAGAGATCAATATAGCTGTTTCTTTTGGAAGGATTTGCGCACGATAAAGAAACTAACACAGGATAGGAACAAGCAAAAGTTTCTCACCAGGATAGTTGTATTAAATTCTGTGTCCAGATAGCCACTCTAAAACATTTGCACTTTAATTTAAAACCAATTTCCTCTGAATTAATTAAACATTTTGATTTAAGGTTACAGGAGCCGTCTCTCGTGTTTAATAATAGTAAAATTTGATTTAAGGTTACACGAGTCGTTACTCTTGTTTAATAATAGTTTTGAATTATAAAAAACCCCGGTGTTTTTCGTATTTGTGACCATACGATTGGGCAACCTCTAGCTTTAGTTCCATGCAGTGGCGTCGCGTGCCATCTGGCAACAATGCAACTGCTCCATTTAAACTCATTAAATACATCGAATTTTCCTTCTGCACTGTGCACCCCCTGAATCCGATATTTTACATGAGTTTAAATGGATAGATTACATTGTCGCCAAATTGCACGCGACGCCACTGGTTCCATGATCGGAAACAGCATAATATTCTGAGCGATTTGTCACAAACCGGTAGGTCGATAGAGCTTTCCACGCTCGAGATATCAAGCTTTTCCACCCATTTTCGACCCGTTTTTGTAAAATCGTAGCTCTTTTTAAGTGTCCCTAGTGACCGAATGGTTGCAAATAGAAGGAAATGGACGAAAGCCAGACGATCATACGTGTGGATCCAGTAAATTGTCCTTCTCGCTCTTTGCCCATTTGAATTCATGTGTTAGAAAAGGAAAGAGGAGAGGATGAATATCACGTGACTTCCGCTACTCTATCCTTTTCTATCACACGCGTTTTAATGAGAGAGGAGAGAGAAGGAAATATTTCTGGATCCGCCAATGCCGACGACCCCCTTCGGAGGGTCAACCCCGAAGAAAGACGGGCCGAACTCCCTGAATTTTCTCAGTGCATAAACTTGGCTTACACGAATCTTCATCACTCTTCCTGTACTAAATATTTAATCTTTCTTACGAGAGTCATAGGTTGTGTCTTATATCTAGCTGATAAAATAACGAAAAGTGTCATTGCTGAAGTCTCGTTAAACAAGTGAACGACAAAAGGCCTTTGGTCAAAAAAGCCTGAAAATACGTTTAAATATCCTGTGCAATGTGCATCATTCCTTTCACCTGCTCTAATAAAAGACAATCGCAATAAAAATAAAAATAAAAAAATAAAAAATAAATTGGTAATAAGAATGCGGTTTACTTGAACTTGCCACCGATTAGCATAACTGCATAATCACATTACAGATACACTACCAGTAAAATTAATTCATGCTAACAACGGACTCCCCCCCCCCCCCCCCGCATTGTGATGTACGATTCAATTCATTCAGGTTGCTTCATTAATACTATTCACGGCAAAATACCACGGTCGGTTTTGGCCACCCGTATCAACCATTTTTCTCACGAATGGCTTGTTGAAAAGTCCTGAAACAGAGAAGTCAGATACAGAATGGAGACACATTTTTTAATTTTTGTTATTTTTCGCTGCTTATTTGGGGAAAGGGGGGGGGCTTGAAACAAAATTTTCAAACTTTTTGAAAAATTCACCTGCATAAAGGTGCAAAGGTAGTCCCTCACCTTGAAGTAAAGCCAATTGCTGACAGTTTTGCTAACATAAATATTTTCTTAAAACCCCATTTTCTGTTCTACGGGGGCTTTTTGGAAAAATCTTGAATCGGCCGGCGTGACCATACCCTGTTGAAAATTTCTCAAAAATCTTGATAGATTCTGAATGAACAGATCGAGACCTTGCAATTGATTTTGAGTCTCCAATGACAGAATTAGCTTGATTCCATGGTTTGAGCCATTGAACCTCAAAATTTTATTTGGCCAAATACATCCTATTCCGTCACTTTAAAGTAACATGCTGTACATCAATCAAAAGGTCTTCATCTGTTTTTTCAGATTCTGTTAAAGATTTGTGAGAAATTCTCAACAGTTTTGTCACAAGGACCGATTCAAAATTTGTCTAAAACCCCCGATAACTCAAAGAATTGAGGGTGGGGGTTTGGAGAATGTTTGTCAGAGCTAAAATGTCAGCAAAATTGGCAAGAATGTGACTTTTTTACATTTTCATGGGCAACTTTTTCGAGAAATCTTGAAAAACGTGTTTGGACCCCCCTACCCTCCCAAATAATTATGTCCGAAAGGACTGGCGAGGGCTTTCTGAAATATCACAAATGAAAAATTTAGCGTCGGTTCCCAATCTGACTTTTTTATTTCAAAACTCTTCAACAAGCGATTCGCGAAAAAAAAGCCTGATACGAGTCCTCTGGCTCACTCCGTTTTTATATTTTCGTACTGACCGCGACCTTTAAAAATGAAAGCGGCTTAATTTTTGATGGTGAAAAAAATCATTGAAAAGGACTCGAGCTCCGAATTTAACGCACTCTAAATATACCTTTAGAATGTCATAAAACCGCTGATTGGACAGCGTTTCACTAGGACCACAAAACGTGCGACGGTGAACTTGCTGATTTTTAATCCCATTTTCCCCGTAAAAACCTAAGGAAGCGCTCCACTTGATTGGTGCTTTGCGGAACTTCATCTGAGGGTCCAGTGGCATGGCGTGCAATTTGGCAACGTTGCAGTTCGTCCATTTAAACCAATGGAAAAGATCGATTTCTTGGGTGCTCGGTGAACACCTCCACGTTCGACTTTCAACATGGGTATAAATGGAGACAATGTAACGTTGCCAAATTGCACCATACACCACTAAGAAGGGTCAATGGATGGAGTCCGAAAAATGCATGAGTTTGCATCAGAAAGGACGTAAAAATGACAAAAAAAGAGGATATTTAGGTCAACAGTATTTTTGAGAAGACAGAAGCGTTAAATCATTATTAATACGACGCAATCGAATGAAAGCTAATTATTATAATAAACAAGAAGTAGAAGAAAAAAAAACACACACGGATACAAATTTCTGATTGAAATTACGGAACGTAGGAAGAAATTAGGGTAGAAAGAAATTCCCTTTAAAATAATAATATTTCTTATTGATTCAACCAGAATTCATATTGATCCAACGATTCTTTCTTGCGATTCTTCTGAAGCATCAGAACGTTCAATTGGACCAATGATAATTCTGGTTGAATCAATAAAAATTCTTATTATTTTAAAGGGAATTTCTTTTTACCCCAATTTCTTCCTACGTTCCGTAATTTCAATCACAAATTCTTCTCCGGGCACAAAAAACGCAAAAACTAACGAAGGGCTATGATAATATGGCAGTCTTAACCCTGCAAAAACGCAGAGAGTCAGCGGGCATCATAAATAATAGAATTGATAACCTAAATATGCCTTAGAACAGTCGTAATTTTGACCGTAAAAATATCAACATTTTCTCGGGAGGAAAGCTACCTCGCCCCCCCCCCCCATACGTGCCGGTTCAAAATTGGTTTCTCGGTCCGGATTTTGGAGTCAGTCCACCTCTGACTCATTGGTGCTTTCTCAAGCGCATTTCGCGAATGGCCCCCGTGAAATAAGAACACTCCGCCCATTTGAACTCGCGTTCGAGAAGGATCGAGGGTGGGGCCAGCGCGTAAATTTGGCCCTTCTATCCGCCGTCCTTTTCTAACGCATGCGGGCAAACGAGCGGAGAGAGAAAGATAAAAGCTCCTAGGTCCGCCTCTACAGCTCCTCCTTCTCTATACCTTGTTGGGTGAGTTTTTGAGTGAGTTTTTTTTTTATTTTATTTGCCTCCTTCCGCTTAGCTTAATCGCATATCAAACCAATTCAATCAATCATTATTTGGTTACTTTTCCCCGAATTCAAAGAAATTTCATCAACCGCAGCAGTGTTGACGAATTTGGCATAAAATTCAAAAATTTTCATTGGGTAAAACGGGAAAATTTTACATTGAGTAAAATGGGAAAATTTTACATCAAGTAAAAGGGAAAATTTTACATTGAGTAAAGTGGGAAAATTTTACATTGAGTAAAATGGGAAAATTTTATATTGAGTAAAATGGGAAAATTTTACATTGAGTAAAATGGGAAAATTTTACATTGAGTAAAATGGGAAAATTTTACATTGAGTAAAACGGGAAAATTCGAGGAAACCAGGGAGTCGGACCGAACTGAACCGCTGAAAAAGTTTGATCCGAACCGAACCTTGAACCTTAATGGGGCTCTTGCAAACTTTTGCTATGAGCAAATAAATGGTGCAATCTGATGTAATGACCAGCGAAAATCACGAAAATCACACCGAAAAATTCTAAAATTCAGTAATAAACTCACAAAACTGCTTTAACGGCAAGATCGGAACACAGAGATATGACTCATTTTAGATAGGAATCTCCCATGATACCTGCGTCTTTCCGCCATCATGCCCGATTCTGAGAGTGAATTTTGTGATTTTTCAGTGTGCTCATCGTAATTTGTACACATTTTTATGCAAGAATCAACACTTCAATCCCCCGTAGCAAAAGTTTGCAAGAGCCCCATTTTAAAAATGACCCGAACCAGAACCGAGCCTGCACCGGAAATTGAGACGGTGCATAAGAACCGATAAAAAAAACCGGTTCACAGACGGTTCAAAACAATCGCGTAGCGTACAATTTGGCAACGTTATGTTTTGTCTATTTAAAGCCAAATTCGAGGGTGTTCACCAAACACCCAATGGTTCGATATTTATAATGGGTTTAAGTGGAAAAAGTTAAACGTTGCCACATTGCACGCTATACCCCATTGGTTCAAAATTTGAAACTGTTAAATTTTGAACCGTTCAAATGGCCGAGAAGCGACGAAAGAATCCTGCGTCTTGAAATGTTTTTGTAGCATATTTTTGGGAAAAAAAAAAAAACAAAAAAAACGATCTTTTAAAGATTATCCTAAATTCTAAATCGATTCTCCATTACTTTCAAATAGCCGAAAGCTTTGAAAGAAGATGAATGTAGCCTGCCTGCATAAATTTGGAGTTAAAATGATTTTCATCCTTTCCTAGTGACAATCAATAGTGGGAAACAGTTTCCCCGAGCCTACTTAATCTTAACGAGGCAAGAATATCGGATTCATACTGTTGAAAGTTTAATTTAAAAAAATTCCCGTTATGTCTATAGTAAATTCAAGAATTTGAAACGTAAAATCCAGCTTGATTTTTTGTAAATTTGGTGCTATTTTTATACAATTCTTAAAATATCGTCGAGAGGACCTGAATTTACAGTTTTTCCCGCTGGAGGATCTCCTGGAGGCCCGTGAAATTTGGCAACGATTTTTTTACTCCATTTGACTCAATGTTTAACAATCGAAGGCTGATGAAGCGCTGTTTCACTATCGAATCGATTGTTTTATATAGAATCAAATGAAAGAAAATCATAGTTGCCAATGTCCACGAGCCGCCACTGATCTCCTCTTACTGTGGGTGTCCCTGTCCCTATCCCCCCTGACCCTCCATTGTGCATCTACTCAGAGGTTGTTTTGCCCCAGTGGCGGCTCGTGCCATCTGGCAACAATGTCTTCGCTCCATTTGAATCTATGTTTAACGATCGATTGCTGGTGAAGCGCTGCTTCACTTTCGAATCGATTGTTTCACATACAATCAAATGGAGGGATGACATTGTTGCCATATTGCACGAGCCGCCACTGTTCCCCCCCCCCCCCCCCTGCCCGCCAAATAAAAATCCTTAGTTTACACCACTGAAATGTGGTCTGAGGTCGTCAAACAGTGGCCAAAAATTAGGGAATAAATCTCTCATCAATTTTTCATTTAAAAACTTTCAAAACCAAGTTCAAGCACTAGCACCGGCAACACTGTCAGTAAAAAGTTAAAACCTAGAAATGTCGCTTGAAAGTTTTAAATTAAGCTTCAAAGATCGAGAACGATAATTTTTAATGGCTTTTTTAACTGATTTGTTACCACTTTTTTTTTCAATCTCAGACCATAGTGCACTGATCGCCAATCTCAGTGTGCAGCGAAACCTCTTTCTCCTCTCTTTACATCAATCAGTTTGGAAATAATACAACTTTTGATCATTGTTGAAAAAGAAGGGGATGCAAACAAAAAAAACAAAAAAAAAAAACAAAAAATATTGGAGATCATGAGAATTAGAGAGAGACAGAATGAGAGAGAAGAAAAAACTACAGATCATCCGGCTTGTTATATAACGCTCTCCAATTAGACACTTTATTGTTCTTCACATATTAAAGGTAGTAGGTCAGTTATGTGACCGCCATGTGCCAGGCTCAAACCGACCGTTTCATTCATAGAATGGTATATACAACAGGTGGACACTACTCAGGGCCTAAAATTGACGGACGCCTGTCAATGTGCCGTTTTCCCGCCAGCGCCACCGAGCGATCGAAGCGATTTTAGGTTATATAAAGCAGAGGTCAGAGGTTTCGGGCTTTCAGTTATTACTTGACCTACGTGCCGTGTGGTACGGGTGTGAGTGTTAGTGTTTATTCGCAATAGTTTTATTTTCTGATCGGACCATCATCTTTTAGCAAACTCAAAGGTACATTTCATTTTATTTAAGTCGATTCTTCGCTATTTCACCAAATTTGACATTTTACGTTTAACCTATAAAATCCTAGCGTAGCTGTATAGCTACAACCAGTAGAGGGTGGTTTTCATTTTTCGGGGGTATTTAAATTCGATTGATAATCAGATGTCACGGATTAGATGTCGTTTGGCATCAGCATTTTCTGGTCATTCTAGAATCGCAAACCTTTTTTCCAATGCTTAAGGGTTACTTATTAAGGGTTTTTGATGACATTTTTTTTATGAAAAATAAATAATTCAGGACATTATGCGTTAATTCGATGGAATTTTCAAATTCTTCGGCGAGTCCATCGGTGGACTAAAAGATTGAACAATTAATTCATTTCATCCGTCTATCTTTACTAAATTGAAATTTTCTTATTTTTGATCTTTTTTCCCCACCGATGGCATCGGCGTTTAATCGCAAAATTCCGTTGAATCCGCGCAAACCAACAACCCTATATCCCTTCAGTCAAACTGTTCTGTAAAGCTATCTCCACATTTTTGTTCAAAAGACCTTTAAAACCACTTGAGACTTTTCATCGGGCTGCGTTAATGTCAACGTTTAAATAGCCCAACCAATGATTCAAGCTGCTTAGAGGTAGTTTCAGAAGTGTTGACGCACCTAGACCGATAATCTTTGGAATCAGTCAACATTATTTCTGATATTGATCAATGAAAATGAAATTGAGTGTTCACTTTTTAATGAGGCACACTTTAAACTCAAAAGAATGAAGTCGGGGGCAAATTCGGTGTTGACTTGAAGGAATAAAAATTGAAAATTCGCCAAAGATTATGGTTTTGGTGCGCCTACACTTCTGAAACGAGCTCTACAAGCGCTTTAGGAAAAACAGGTGTAGACATCATGTAAGTCCCATGAGAACTTCCTAACAGTAAACCGATTTCGCCTGGGGAGAAAAATAATGTAAATCATATCGATGATTAGCATATAGAATGAAAAAGCAACACATTTTTTCTTTGCGCTTTCTTGTTTTTTTTTTCATTTGCATTTTTTACTCTCTCCTTGATTAGCTCCGATTTTTTGCTTATATTTTTTCCTCCTTGATATCTAATAAGGTTCCGCGATGATTCATTTTGAAGGGGGGGGGGGTAGTTTAAAATTGAGTTTTTGGTAATTTATTTTTTTTTATTTATTTATTTTTTTTTGCAAGCTCTTTTGTCATAACTTTAAGTTCATATTCACATAAAATTCATAAGTTCATTCATAAGTTCATTTTTAAGTTTTTATGTTTTAAAGTTGTTATAATCAAGCAAATTTTATTAATAAGAGAAAAGTCTTCTATCTATAATAAAGGTTTATTCGTTTATCGTGTTTTTTTTTTTTTTTTTTTTTTTTTTTTGCGTTTTGCGAAGAAGTGCCTTTCTTCGACTGTCGAAACACTTTTCACTTTTTTTGGACCGATTTGAAGCTAAGGAGCTCGTTTTTTTGTTGGAAAATGTTTGCCGTAGCATGAAAAACATCGTTAATCTAATAATAATAAATGTGACAGTTTTTGCTAAACTCATGCACTCCATGCACTCACAAGCTCAATAAATGCGTTTAACAAAATTCGAAGATGGCGGTTAAATGAGCATGTCATAATGGGGAGAGTCCCATCTAATTGCAGATTTCGCTCTATGACGAAGCACTTTCCTCAGCAAAGAGAGTTGCAATTAGATGAGACTCCCCCATTATGACACACTCCTTGAACCGGCATCTTTGCATACTATTATTAGACGTGTTAATTGAGGTTGTGAGTGGATTTTGAGACTTTCCGATGCTTTCAATGTGATTTACACGCGGGTTTACATGGGAAAATGTCCTCCATAACGCTGCTGCAAAAGCTTGCGACAGACCCGTCAGCCGTCATGGAACCATTAAAAAGTTCTAAAATTCACTCCTTTTACATTCTTTAGTAGGAAAGCCCTCTTTTAATGTGACTTTAAGGCAACTTTGCGCGATAGACACTTCACGGAGAAAAATTTCTGATTGAAATTACGGGACGCATGAAGAAATTGGGGTAAAAAGAAATTCCTTTTAAAATTGTAAGAATTCTTATTGATTCAACGAGAATTATCATTGGTCCAATTGAACGTTCTGAAGATATTCAGAAGAATCACAAGAAAGAATTGTTGGATCAAAAATAATTCTTATTATTTTAAAAGGAATTTCTTTTTACCCCATTATTAATAATATACGTTCCGTAGTTTCAACCAGAAATTTTTCTCCGTGTTTACGTTATCGATTTTTTCACTTCCTTTGTTAATGTTATATAAGTTAGACACTATGACTTCCAAAAGAAAGTTTAGATACTACGACTTCCAAAAGAAAGTTTAAGTACTATGACTTTCAAAAAAAAAGAACCCTGGTCGAAGTTCTTAATGTTGAATTTCCCCGTTGTTTCCAATAAAAGTTTCGACTTTTCATGACGCCCTCTGAAAGAGACATTCTGATTTGTCTTTAAACGCTTGAAAGCCGCAAAATTTTCTAAAGGTTGCAGAGATTTAGAAGAGTATAAATTTCGACCAGGGAACTTTCTTTTGAGAGCCATAGTACCTACTCCAACCAAAAACAAAAACCCGGATAAGATATAATAGGACTATTCATGTATACACGTCCGTGCAATGCCGTGCATAGTAAAAAGCCAGTAATACAAGTGATAGGATTGTATTAGTCGGTTTTTTGAACCTTTCAATGTAATCGCCATTTTTCTGGTACTGTTTTAAATCAGTGGCGTAGCTTGCAATTTGCCAACGTTGTATTTGGTCCATGTAAACCCATTTAAAAGACGAAATTCAAGGGTGTTAACCGAACACCCAATAGTTCCATATTTTTAATGGGTTTAAATAGAGAAAATACAGCGTTACCAAATTACACGCTACGCCACTGATTTAGATAGGTAGTGGCGAAGCAGTGTGGTTAAGATTGCTAATTCGGTAATTAAAACACGAGCTCCATATTCAATGCCGATTTGTGAATTAGGATTCATTTATTTATTTTCCATTTAAACATACGAAAAATAGTCAGATTTTGGGAAGTGCTATGCTATTGAACTTACAAGGAATCGAAAAATAACGATCGATTGTTCACTACTGTCACACAGAAAAAATAGACAAAAACACTTAGGTAGCTCTGACAAAACATTTGGTAGAAAAATGACCCATCATTCAACATTAGTTGAGCCAAGCAAATCTTTGGTTCACCGAGCAAAGAGTCCTTAGTTAGGGGTACAAAACCTTTGACTGGCTTAACTTAAGTTTTTTGCTGGGTCTATTTCTACCAGTGGCGAAGCCTGCAATTTGGCAACGTTGCAGTTTGTCTTTTGAAAATCATGAAAAAGATCGAACAATCGGGTGTTCGGTGAACATCTATGCATTCGACCTATTGCATGGGTTTAAATTGGAAATATACGACGTTGCCAAATTGCAAGCTACGCCCCTGTTTTCTGCCGAAATGTTTTGTTATGTTTTGTTTTTTTCTTTCCTTCTTTCTTTTTCTGTGCACTTCCGCACTGGCTGCGTATCAGTGGAAAAGCATCCTATCTGGCAACGTTATGCTTTCTTCATTCAAACCTATAAAGAAGGTCGTATTCGATGGTCATCACCGATACATCGATACTTCGATATTTTTCTTGAGTTTTTCGATGAACTAAGTGCAACTTTATCAGATTGCACGATTAATTTGGCAACGTTGCAGTTCGTCCATTTGAACCCATTAAAAAGATCGAAGTATTGGGTGTTCGGTGAACACCTTCGCACTCGACCTTTTACATGGATTTAAATGGACACAGTTAAACGTTGCCAAATGGCACGCTACGCCACTGGCGTAAGTCGGTTGTTAAACAAATTAACATTCAAGACACCGACTGTTGAGGGAGAGGGGGGAGGTAGATTTTAAAAAAAAAAATCGCGCAGTTTTGTTTGGATAAAAACAGGGCACAATTGCACTGATCCCGTTGCGAAATTAAACGAACTAACGCGAAAAATTATAATGTCTCCGAATCAGTCGCAATCATTGGATCATTAAATTGTTGTCGTCATTAACTGAGTGTCATTAACGTCATAACAACATTAACGTCTTTTAGGATCTTAATGTCCTTTTCAACGTGATCAGGGAGTGATATTTGTAAATAAAAGCCGCATGTGCATCGTGCCTCCGCTGCAACTTCAGTTTTGTAATCGGAGCTTTTATAATGAGCTTTCGTCAATCTCGGGTCATTCCGCGTCTACAGAAAAATTGAATGGGGGTCTGATGGGTACTTATGCTACAGCAATATGATGCATATAGATCAGTGGTGTAGCTTGCAATTTAGCAACGTTGTAATCTGTCCATTTAAACACATGTAAAGGGTCGAATGCGTCGGTGTTCACTGAACACCCAATAGTTCGATATTTCTCACGGGTTTAAATGGACGAACAGCACCGGTGCCAAATTGCACGTTACGCCACTGATACGGATACTAACGTTAAACTTCGCGAAAATAACGATGCGCACATTAATTAACAACTCACAAAATTCACCCAGAAAATCATACCTCCAATTTAAACAACCCGCCCTACATTATTCCTTTATTTGATTATTTCAATCAACGGAACAAGATAGTGAACAAACAAACGACGACTTGACATGAAAGGAACAAGGTGTGTGAGAAAAATGCTGAAAAACACGCAAACAAATTGGTTGGGAACGTTTCGGCTCAAATTGAGCCATTTTCAACTCATAAACTTTAAATTTCAAAAGAGTACCTACACATTAAGTACAAGTAGTGAAGTTCTCCTTATTTTCTAATTATTTTTATATTTGTTTAAATTTTCGAGTTGAAAATGGTTGCAATTTAAGCCGAGACGTCCTCACTAAAGTATGCGTGTTTTTCAGCATTTTTCCCGTACACCTTGTTTCTTTTATTTTAACCGTCATACTAAGTACTACATTACATGTACGGTACACAGCTTTTACGTAAAAATCACCTATAGCATCCAAATGTTGTTTATTTCCTTTAGATACATACTGCTCTTATACTATTTAATAATCTCCTTTTCGCCTAAGAAAAGAGAAAGGCAGCAAATGCAGTCATTATTTCATAAATGGAAAATCCATCATTTCGAGGTCACAGAATGTTTTGCAAATAAACGCAGTGCTCCGACTATGTAGCATTACGATGGTAAAAGTAGTGTGTACTGTGTAAAGTAGTGCAAGTTCTTCAAAATAGAAGTGATGTAGAGTTCGTTTCAAGAAAGTGGGCACATCTAAACCGATAATCTTTGGCGAATTTTCACTTTTTCCATTCCTTCAAATCAAAACAAAACTTGTCCGCGACTTTGACCATTGCATGTTAAAGTGTTCCTCAATATAAAAGCCAACACTTAGATTAATTTTCATTTATTTTTATTATGTAGTATGAGAAATACCATTGCAAAAGTCCAAAGATTATCAATCTAGGTACGCCTACATTTCTGAATCGACCATACTAAGTAAATGAGTGGATTGTGAAAAAATTTTATGTTCGCAAAGTTATTTTCGCGTAAATTCACATTAAAATTATAATACAGACCATATTAAAGTAGCAAAAGTATGCAGTAAACTCATTGGTTTGCAGTTGAAAAGCGATGTAACTAGGAGTCTGCCATAAGAACCTTTGGGTAAGAATCGATTCTTTTGGAGTTCCAACGAACTTCCAAATGATTGGTACTTCAGAATTGCTTCGATGAGAGAGCACAGTGATAAATCGATTGATTGATCACTATCGGATGCATTGGCGGATCCAGCAATCCGGCAACAGCGCATTCCTCTCATTTGAATGTATGATTAACTATCGATTCTTTGAGGGGCTACAGCCCCATGACAAATCGATTATTTCTCATGCAATCAAATGGGAAGTATACACTGTTGTCAGATTGCTGGATCCGCCAATGATCGGATGCATTGGCGGATCTTGCGATTTGGCAACTGCGCATTCTTCCCTTTTGAATGAATGATTGGCAATCGATTATTCAAGGGGTTATAGCTCCGTGACTAATCGATTATTTCTCACGCAATCAAATGGAAAGACTGCGCTTTTGTCAAATTGCTGGATCCTCCAACAATGCTAGAATGCTCCGTCCGAAGACGCCCGAAGCAAAAAATGTTTCAAAATGAATTTAAGTTTCCATTATTACTGCGTTTTTCTGTGGTTTAACCATTTTAATGGTAAAATTTAGAAAACCCCCTCCTCCGGCCACAAAATAGTGAATATGGCTGTACAAATGATAATCTTTGGGAACGCAGAAGTTGAGGACTTAACGGGTTGAAACGCGTTATCTTGTGCACAGCTTCAAGTGCTTTATTGGAAGCTTATTTGTGGCGGCTCGTGCAATGTGGCAACAACTACTTATCTCTATTTAAACGTATGTAAAACAATCGATCTTCTAGAGGTGCAATTGCACCCCCAAGATATCGATACTTCTATATAGTTTTAAATGGCAAATAAGCGTGGTTGCCGCATTGCACGAGCCGGCCGCTGCTCCTTATTTTCCTACCCACGCGTTGAAGTCTCAATCAAAAATATTCTTGCGATCACGCTTGCCTCTGTTATCACGATTTTTGGGTTTGAAGAGGGACTCTAAAAAATTAACCCAGTCTTTTTGAATCAGCTGACCGAGACCAATCATTAAATTAAATGGGGCTGTTGATACATTCGCTACAGGCGATTTAAATTTGGATTCAGATGTAAAAACCTCTTAAATGGAGCTGTTGCACACTTTTGCTATAGGCTGATTCATAGTTGATCGTGGGGTAAAACCCTGTGTAAATGACGATTAGCGCACTAAAAAATCACGAAATACTCTCCCAAACTCACAGAATGCTTTCCAACGCGAGACCGTAATGGTGGCGGATGTCACCGATTACATTGGACTTCCCTATCTCAATAAGCTCCATCCTCACGAGGTGTTCTCGCGACATCTACCGAGAAGAAGAAGAAGCATACTATTCCCATAAGATTTCGTCGGCATCCACCGCCATTACGGTCTCGCGTTAGAAAGCCTTTAATGAGTTTGGGAGTGAATTTCGTGATTTTTTAGTGCGCTAATCGTTATTTTTACAGGGTTTTACTCCTTAATCAACTATTTATAAAGCCTGTAGCAAAAGTTTGCAACGCTCCATTAGGATGGTGGCACTAAATTATCACAACATCTATTTCAAAACTCATAAACTGATTTTAAACGCGCGCAACGTACTGGATGTGTCGGGCACTAATAATGGGAAATCCCCATCTAATATGATACTGTCAATTCGTCAAGAAGTGCGGCAAACAAGATACCACTTTCTTTTGACACTGGACCACTGCGGTGTCACCAGATGTCACGGTACCGTCACCCCTCTGGTGGCTGGTTTCTCTGTGAATCTTGCTTATGAGCGACGAAATTAAGATGGGAATCTCCCATTATAAGTGCCCACCACCAGCATTAGGATCGTGCGTTTGGAAGAATCAGGGCTGCCGTTTTGCTTATAATCAATGCTATTTTTCAATTCACCGATGATTCCACCGGTTGAGAAAAGATTACACAGTTCAGTTCAGAGCATGACTGTAATAAACTAAAATACTCGCATCTGTAATCTTTTCTCAACCGGTGGAGTCGTCGATGACTTTAAAAAACTTGCGGATATTTTAATTAATCAACGGAGTTTCCACCGAATAAGGAAAGATTGCAGATCAGAGTATTTTCGTGCGTTACAGTCATACACTTAACTGAACTGTGTAATCTTTCCTCAACCGGTGGAATCATCGGTAAATAGAAAAATAGCATAGATTATACGCAAAACGGCAGCCCTGGGAAGAATATTATGAGTTTAGGGGTGGATTTCGGAAGTTTTTGGTGCTACCATCGGTATAAAGGGGTGTTTCCACCTGCGAATTTAAAAGCGCGAATAAACTGATTGAGCCAATGAGCTTCTTTGTTGTCGATACATCGGACTCGACCTATCGACTTCAAGGCAGCTTATTGGCTCAGTTAGTTTATTCGCGCTTTTAAATTCGCAGGTGGAGAAAGTTGCAACAGTCCCATAGTGAAGATTTACAAGTCTGAATGCATAAAACAGACTTCACTCTGCCAGTGGCGTCGCGTGCAATTTGGCAACAATGTAATCTATCTATTTAAACTCATGTAAAAGATCGAATTCAGGGGGTGCACAAGGAAAATTCGATATATTTAATTAGTTTAAATGGAGCAGTTGCATTGTTGCCAGATGGCACGCGACGCCACTGCACTCTGCAGTTGACCCTTTTAACTAACGACTTGGATGTCACTTTTCACGAGTGCCAGGTATAGTTAATTAATTAGTCTAGTAGTCCATACATTACGAATAGGTTTGTTTATACTTGGATGCCACCTTCGTTTGACTTGAAGCATATACGCGTACCTCTAAAACGTATTCGGACCGGCAACAGTAGCGACATAGTACGCCTTGAAATTTTAACTATTTATTTTTATTTTCTTCCTTTAATTATAACGACATCGCCGACAGAGAAGTAAAACCTTGTCTTAGCGCGACGACCGCCTATATTCGATCAGAGCGGTCTAGTTTCATCGTTAACTATTTTAGTTCGCCGTACTCCTGAAACGTGATGGATTTTTTTCTTGTTCGTATATGTTTGTTCGTCCGTCAGTCTAAAAATACTATGTACGCGGCTGCGCAAGATACGAGCGTTCAGCGTTACATCTTATACGTATGCGTCTAGGGTGCATGAACTCAATAATTATTGCAGTTAGCAGTGGCGTAGCATGTAATTTGGCAACGACGCACTATCTCCATCTGAACTCATGAAAAAGATCGAACTATTTAACGAGTTCTGTGAACATCTTCGAACTAAGCCGTTTTCATGAGTTTCGAATGACGTAATGCAACGTTGCCAAATTGATCGTTACGCCACCACTGCACAATAGTCTGAGATCGTCAAAAAAATCAGTGGCAAGAAATCAGTGACTAAATTTTTCATGAAATTATCATTTTGAGGCTTTCAAGATCAATTTTAATCACAGAGAACCTTTTCGACAAGTCATTCTAACCTAGAAATGTCTCTGAAAAGTTGTAGATTGATTTTGAAAGGTCCAAAACGATGATTTTAGATGACTTTTCATCATTGATTTTTGGCCATTTTTTTTTGCTCTCAGACCATAGTGCACTGTGAAACCGTTCGCCAGATATGAAAAAAAAAATTGTTGATTTTACTGGTTCATTGGCAGAGAAAATGGGAGGTTGCGTCTCGTAAAATCTAGCAACACTGCAATTAGTCCATTTAAACTCATGCAAAATATTGATTTAATTGGGAGTGGATTGTGTACCTCGAATAGTACGGCATTGTAATTCATTTGAGTTCATCTATACGCGACGATGCGATGCACTCAAAGGCAGATCCAGAAATCTCGCAACGGTGGATTCTTCTGGTTTGAATGTATGAAAAACAATCGATTAGTAAAAGGGCCATGGCAACCACAAGAATCGATTATTTCTCATACATTCAAATGGAAAGAATACATGGCTGCCAAATTGCTGGATCCGCCCATGGATGGACTGTGATCGGAGATCGTCAAAAAGTGGCTAAAAATTGGAAAGTAAATGTCTCATCAATGTATCATTTATACAGTGGCGAGGCGTGCAATTTGGCAACGTTCCCTTTCCCCATTTAAACACATTCAAAAGGTCGAAATGCTTGGTCATCGCCGATGACTGAAGCGTTCGACTTTTTTGGTGAATTTAAATGGAGAATAAACATTGTTGCCAAATTTCACGCCTCGCCACCGCATTTACAAACTTTCAAAACCAAATTCAACTACAAAGAGCACTCATAACAAGTAATTTAAACATAGAATCGATTTTTCGTCACGGGTTCAAATGAGCGAGAGAGCGTTGCCAGATTGCTCATGCCTCCGTTGCAATCTAACAGGGCTGCCGTTTTGCGTAGAATCAATGCTATTTTTTAATTCACCGATGATTCCACCGGTTGAGAAAAGATTACACAGTTCAGTTCAGTGCATGACTATGACAAACTGAAATACTCGCATCTGTAATCTTTTCTCAACCGGTACGGAGTCGTCGATGACTTTAAAAAACTTGCGGATATTTTAATTAATCAACGGAGTTACCACCGATTAAGGAAAGATTACAGATCAGAGTATTTTCGTGCATTACAGTCATGCACTGAACTGAACTGTGTAATCTTTTCTCAACAGGTGGAATCTTCGGTGACTAGAAAAATAGCATTGATTCTACGCAAAACGGCAGCCCTGCAATCTAATGTCCAGAAAAATTCACGATACGATCCAGTGTGTGCTTGTACGCACCGGATTGGAGCTCTTATATAACACACTAATTAACTGATTTATGGTTGTGTCAACTACCTTGAAAACGATCCTCATATTGCGTGAGTCCGTTTTGATATGAAACTATTTTAAAACAACACTTTGAGACAGTAAAAAAGTGACTAAATAAGATGCCCAGGGCCTGCCGTTATTAGAATTGGGCTTGTGATGAATCATGAATCGAAGGTGGTTTTCTTACGAATCAAATGCATGAAAAAAATTCGATTTTTTAGAGGTCCGATAGAGAAAGCCGGATTCTCTCCCGGAAATTGGATACGCAGTTGACACTGAAATAATTTTAAAATATGTTTGAAATATACTGTCAGAAATTTTCCAAAAACATTACGAAAATATTTTGAAAATTTAAAGTATTTTTAGGAACCTTTAAAAATAAAAACTAAAGAAAATTTTGAAAAGATTTTTCCACAATATTTACCTTCAAATATTGTAATTTTGTAAATCGTTATATTCAGTCTTTAATATTTTAAACATTAAAACGTAGAGATATTTCGACAATGTTGACAGTGATTTCAAAATATTTTAATAATATTGAGTGCCTACTGCGGGTACAAGCTTTATTAATAGAAGCCACTGATTGAAATTCACTGGCGGATCCAAGAATTTGCCTTTCTTCCTTTTCGCCTATCATAAGCGTTTGTTAGAAATGGGACAGACTGCAGGGGTAGTCCCGTGACTTTCGTTCCCTCTCCTTTCCTTTTCTGACACGTGCGTTCAAATCTGTAGAAAGAAACAAAGACAATCTCTTGGATACCCAGTGCTGCAATCGGCGATTATCGAAGGATCGAATCAATTGGGCTCTTATAGTAAACTTTCGCTGAAGCAATCACACGGGGGAAAAAAAGACTAGAAGAATTTACTATCTGCATAGCTGATTTTGGAGTCTGCTAGCAAGTATGGTGAATTTTACTAGATTATGGTAAAATGTACTAACATATTACCTTAACTTGCCGCAAGGTACGTTGCATTTACCATACTACGGAGAAATTTGCCATACTTGCTAGCAGATGCCATAAAATTAGCTATGCAAATGGTAGATTTTGCTAACCTTTTTTTTACCGTGCAACGAAAAGTATTCCCATGCATTTCAAACCAAAAAAAAAAAAAAAAAAAAAAAAAAAAAAAAGTGCGAAACACTGAAAACCTTCAAAATTCACTCGTAATGTTGTAAATAAAATCAGCCAATTCAAAACTACGCTTGCTTATTTGATGCAGTAAAACGATTGAAAGCAACTGATGTAGACATCATAGCAAGTAAAGTTAACTCATCCGCTAATTGCATGATCGAATTGATCTCCAAATTTACGCGCATCGATAGCAAACGTTTACACTTGATGCACCATATAGGGTACAAGTTTGCAATTAGCGCTTAAAATGTGACTGGACTTGCTGATGAGAACAGCAGCAGTTGGCTCGTTTGTCAGTGTAGAAATAATTACGAGCGCGATAATTCAATTAACGGATTTGGAAAAGGCATTAACGACTTTTGAGTGATTTTCGAAGGTTAAATGTGTTCGTCGTTTTGGGGGAGGGCATGAGAAAAATTGCCAAGGGGGGGGGGGGGGGGAAGGGGGGATTGTTGAACTCCATTGGAAGGTCTAGAGTACCCCCCACCCCACGAGGAAAAACGGGATTTTTTTTTTTTTTCAATCAAAAAGTATTCAATTACTAAACCATTGTAGGTGTATCAAATAATAAATCATAATTTTGACGTGTTTGATATTATGAATAAAGGGACAACAGATGATAATGGTAGTAAGAAAAATGTATAGTTCTATTCCTTGAATAAATGAGTTAAATTTACAAAATAAACTAAAGATAAAGATCGTCAACTATTACTCCTTTGTTAAACATTTCATTTTCTTTTGTTCCTTTAATTTTTATCGTGAAATTTTGAATGTTTTGGTTTCCGGGGGGGGGGGGGGGGGTTTAAATCCACGGAAATTCATGATTAATTTTGATTTGGCTACTTTGTGCAACAGACAGATTGCAATTGAAAGCACGGCGGAACGGCTATCTACGACACCACCATATAGATCATTTCCTGCAATCAATTCTCTTCTCCTTCATTTTTTAACCTCGAAATTTAAAGAAATTCGATGAAAGAAGCAAAGCTTAAATTTATCAGTTGATAAGTAGAACAACAGCTTATAGAAATACTCAAATGGGATATATTTCCTTTGACCTGATTACATCGGTAAACAATTTTATTGCAAAAAAATTACGTGGGCAATTTTCCTATAAATTACCAACTTTTACTTAAAGAAAAATGAAAACAAACAAAAAAAATCGAACGAATATCCAAAAAATTGCAGCGCGAAATGCGGGAAAATTAGCCGCAACGATATGATAGCTCGAGCAACAATTTGATATCATCAATAATTATTACTGACAGCATTGCCCATATTTATTTGCACCAAAGGTCTTCGTCATTCGGGGTTTCGCTATCCTTATATAATAGGTCTTTTTCAATTGTTTGTGTTCAGTTGGTCTCAATAATTAGAGAGCTATACTTATTTGCAGTAATAACACTTACTTATATTACATATATTACAGTTTGCCAACAAATTCCATTTTAACGAGGGACAGTTTTATAGCTTTAAACTGAGTTCAGCCTTCCCTCAAGCCTTTGGAGGGGGAGAGGGAGGGGGTAGAGAGGCAAAGGCTAAAATGCGAGGCTCATAGTAAGTAGGTCAAAATAATTATTCCATGTGGGTTCAATCGGGTGTGTCAGTAAACAACCAACTAGAGCTGCCTTTTTGTGTATATTTAATGGCATTTTTTCATTCACCGATGATTCCACCGGTTGAGAAAAGATTATTCAGTTCAGTATACATATGTATCAATGTAATGCACGAAAATACTCGCGGCTGTAATCTTTTCTCAAACGGCGGAGTCGTCGATGACTTAAAGAAAAACCATTAAATATACACGAACGGCCGCACTGCAAAACAGTATAATCTCTGTCTCATCCGGTTGAATCACTGGTAGGTCGTAGAATGCTATTAAATATACGACAAATGACAACACTGACTTATAGTATAACGACACAGTATAAAATAGCCCACAACTCAACCACAGAGTAGGGTGCGACGCACTCCTAATGCGGTAGGCAACCTGTGGGTCACTGGGCCCAGGCATATTTGCTGCTAAACGGTCACACAGTCGACGGTCCACTGCGCACTGTGGTCCGAGATCGACAAAAAGTCAGTGGCGGCTCGTGCTATTTGGCAACAATGTCTTCACTCCATTTGAATGTATGTTGAACAATCGATTGTTGGTGAAGCGCTGCTTCACTTTCGAATCGATTGTTTTACATACAATCAAATGGAGGGATTACATTGTTGCCAAATTGCACGAGCCGCCTCTGCAAAAAGTGGCAAAAAATCAGATCGTAAATTTCTCATCAAGTGACCAATACCTTTCAATAAACTTTCAATACTAATTTTAATAACAGAGGACGCTTTAAAAAGTAATTTAAACTTAGAGATGTCACTGGAATTAATGTTTTAAATGGGGTTCCTGCAAACTTTTGCTGTGGGCAAATGAATAGTCCAATCTGATATAATAATAACCAGCGAAAATCATGAAAATCGTACAATGAAAGTCTAAAATTCAGTAGTGAATTCACATAACTGCTACAATGGTATGTTCGTAATGACATGGCGGTTCAACGCAGGTATCGTGGGAGATTCCTGTCTAATTCGTCACTTTCTCTAAGGAAACACAGAGATATATCTTAATTTAGATAGGAATCTCCCATGATACCAGCGTCTTTTCGCCATTAAGCACGATTCTGATAGTGGTTTTCATGATTTTTGAGTGTACTCATCGTCATTTTTACAGGTTTTTATGCAAGAATCAACTCTTCAATCCCTTGTAGCAAAAGTTTGCAAGAGCCCCATTACACGGAGAAAATTTTTTTATTGAAATTATAGAACGCACTAAGAAATTGGGGTAAAGAGAAATTCCCTTTAAAATAATAAGAATTCTTATTGATTTGACGAGAATTACCATTGGGATAATTGAACGTTCAAAGAATCGTTGGATCATTAAGAATTTTTATTATTTTAGAAGGAATTCTTTTCACCCCATTATTAATAAAACGTTCCGCAATTTCAACCATAAATTTTTCTCTGTGTGAGCTTGAAAAGGACGAAAACGATGATTTTTATGACTTTTTTATGACTGAATTTTGGCCACCTTTTTTTCGATCTCAGACCACAGTGTGGTGGCTGCAATGATGGGAGAGTGAAGAGATGAGGGGGGTGTAATAAGAGGAGAAATTGCACTGGATTGATGAGTGTTTAACGAGCCCGCGGATGCATTTCTCCGATGCGCGTGAATTTTGAACTCTTTTCCTCATCAAAAACGAGCACCGGTGCCTCGCCTTGAACTCCATCCGATGATGTCATCGATGCAACGCAGATGTGAATCACTCCGCGCTGACTCGCAAAACAGGGCACTGGTCCGAGAGAAATTGTCCGCGACCTAAGCGTGAGGGAGGGGGTATTAAAGTTTTGGGAGTATACGCACTCGGTCTTAGATTTTTCTCAAATTCACCCCGAAAAACCCTAAAACGTATTTGCGCGAATTATCTAAGCCCTATAATAGAGCAGGGTAAGAGCTCGTTTCAGAAGAGTAGGCGCACCTAGACCATAATCTTTAGCGAATTTTTCAATTTTCCTTCCTTCAAATCAAAGTAAAACTTGCCTCTGACTTTAATCTTTTGATGTTATAGCGTTCCTTTATGAAAAGCTAACGCTCCAATTCATTTTCATTACTTAGTTTTCATTTTATAACATGGGAAATAATATTTACTAATTCCAAAGATTATCGGTCAAGGTGCGCCTACACTTCTGAAACGACCTCTTCTAACGGTCCTCCATATTTCGGCTAAGTCGGCTGCAAGTTGCAAAACTTCATTCCTGATTAGTTCAGAGACTCGAAAAAGTGCTGAATTTAACTGTTTGAATACGTACTTAAAAGTATGGACATTTAAAGACTGTTACTTTTACCATTTAAAATAGTGAAATACCTAACCGCTGTGCTGAGCTCGTATAACCATTTTAAATAGTAAAATGAACTGTTTCTAACTTTTGTCCATACTTATTAGCACCTATTCGAATATATCTATAATTCCCATTTTTTTTTCTTTTTTAAGTGATACCTACCCGACGCGACGTGTAAGTTCAACGTAAAGTATCATACTCTATTTGCTGGCGAGCATTCTATACGCGGGTTACTGACCGTCATTTTTTTGTTTCTTTATTGGTGGAGTTTTGGGGTATCTCATCGGTGGCATCGAACACACTCGGGCTCATCTGAACCCTGTAAATAAGCGGAAATATTCAAATATAAGATCTATCTGGAAAAACCGTTCGGTGACCGTCATTAACGGAGGTGTCTCCGTCAACCGCGAACTTTTGAGCTAAAGTCGCGAAAAGTTTAAAAGAGTACTATCAAAATTTGCAGGATAAATACGGCCATTATTTCCTCATTTTTGGCAATATTATCTCATAAAGTTGCCAAAATTACCTCAAAAGTTCGCGGTCTTCGAATAGATTCTTTCATTAAGCTGTTTGACCGCCAACTATATTTTCCTCGCATCTATATATCTATATTTTTTTGCCTTATTTTAACATTGACCTGATGTCAGACACCGATACTAGTGGCCTGTGTAATTCAAACGGAACGTTATATTAATAAAAAAAAATAAATAAAAAAAAAATCTAATTTAAATATTTAAATTGAATTAGGTATTGAGGTAAAAAAATGTGCAGTTTTGTGGTATAGAGGTTTCAGGCTCCGAATAGTATCTGCTCTGAACAGGAACTGAACAGTTTTTTTTATTTCAATTTTATTTTGATTTTTTCTTATCAAAAATAAATAATAAGATTGGTCTCCTTATGTTTCCCATGTATTTTTTGCGGGTTGAGTAGCATCGGGTTTGCCGTTTAGTTTGCCAACATGGGTTTTGATCTTGTGAATCCTCCAGTTATTGATTTGTACCTCTTTTAAGCATATCTTATTGTTAGATTCTGGTGAGAATCAAGTTTACATAACTTTCCGGGGAACAACCAACTCCGAACATTTCTGCCCAATCAAAATGCATGATGAAAGCGTAGTTTTGCGAATGGTCTGGTCATGGGCGGATCCAGCAATTTTGCAAACATGAATTTATCCCATTTGACCGTTCTTATCCCATTCTTGAGGGGCCATGACCCTTTGACTAATCGATTGTTTCTCATGCATTCAAATGGGAATAACAGACAGTTATCAGATTAGATCTGCATTTGGATCTGGTAAACATTTTGATCAGGCTGCAAAAGATTGGCAGGCATCTTTCGCGCCTCAAACCAAATTGGTGCCGGTGGTTCTCGGGGCAGAGGCAAGAGGGTCACTTATCAATTCTGACTTCTTATTGGTCAGAGATATTTTGAGTCTGTGTTTCCCCGGAAAGTTCCAAGCCTCGAATTCGCACCCGTACCCGAAAATAAAATAAAAATTCCCAGAAAAAATAGGCTACGGTGAGCCCGATGACCGATGTATTTGACTCCACCGATGTTTTTACATATTCCACCTATATATTAGATTCCACCGATTCCCCGAAAACACCAACGCACCATAAAATATTGTATCAAGGTGTCTGCGTAAAATGTTTATCTAACCGCATTCGTGATGCTACGCTTCTAAGCTCAATGATATCGAACTAAAGTTAATTTTTTGATGCCTACGTTGGCTGAGTACCATTTAGCCCGGAGTCTTTCCATTTTGGATCAAAGGCAGATCCAGCAATCTGGCAAGTGCCGATTCTTCCAATTTGAATGTATGAGAGACAATCGATTAGTAAAAGGGTCATGGCCCCCTCAAGAATCGATTGTTTCTCATACATTTAAATGGTAAAGCTCCGTGGTTGACAAATTGCTAGAATCAAAACGGCCTTAGCGGATTACACAAACAAGTATGATGTTTGGTAAAAATTAAATTTGATTAGTTTACCGAACAATCAACCGCTCCTGCCGTTATGATAACCAATTGCTCTCTGATATACACTGATAAATGTTTATCTAAAATTGCAATACAGGTATTGCACGCTACGCCACTTTTCATAGGTCTATGAACAGTGGCGTAGCGTGCAATTTGGCAACGTCGTATTGCGTCCATTAAAAATAATGTAAAGATCGATTACGAAGGTGTTCTTGAACGCTCAATAGTTCGATCTTTCTTATATGGGTTTAAATGGACGAACTGCAATGTTGCCAAATTGCACGCTACGCCACTGAATGTGAAATGCTGAAAACCGAGAGTAAACTTTTAATCGAAAAAATTGCAATTTATAAAATGCTGCTTTAATCCGCATTGCTGCTAATTTAGCAAAACGTATTGCTCGTTTAGCACTAAAATTTCGAACAAAGCAAAATATATTTCTAAATCAGAAATATTTTTATTTTATTAGGTATTTTCGATTTTTTCAGAAAGTGCATTCTCGATTTATTGCTTTTTTTCCTTTGTAATTTTTCCAAGAAAGTTTTTTTCCGTGTGCATTTTATGCGCACACAGCAAAAAAAAATCAGATTTTTAAAAAAAAAAAAATTGAATTACATGACACTCAGAAGTACTTTTAAACTAAAATTAATTGTTTTTAAACTAACAACAATTGCTTTGAAATTAAAAATAACCGTATTAAAATTGAAAATAATTGTTTTTCAATTGAAAATTAGGTACTTTGATCTAATGAAAAGTTTTCTTAATTTAACAAAACTCGTTTCACTTATAAAATGCGTTTTTTTGTCATATAATTCAAAAACATTTCTTTTTAAATCGAAAACTTTTTTTTTTCTTGTGTAAAATGTACTTGTCAAGTACCAGATTATCAAAATTCTTTATTTTTATCGATTTATCCGTCTTATTCATTCGATTATTTTTTCTTTTTCATTTTCCAGATGATTCCAACGATAAGTTTACTGTGCGCCGTTCTGGGTTTGGCCTCTGCGCAAAAGTTCGAAAGCGTTTACGAATGGAATCTTGTCAAGTACAACACGCCACCTCTGTACCCGGGAAACGACACCTTTAAACCGGAAAGGACCATCATAACCAGTCTCGAAGTCGGATTTGATCGTGTTTTCATGGCAGTACCGAAAATTTGGTCGGACAATCCCGCCACTTTGGTCTGGGTCCCGAAAAATATCGACGACAAATCTGTTGGAACCAGTCCAGCTTATGAGGTAATAACTCAGATTCACGGATAAAACTTTAACCCTTATCCAGTGGCGGCTCGTGAAATTCGGCAACAATGTTTCCCTCCATTTGATTCCATGTTAAACAATCGAATGCTGGTGAAGCGCTGCTTCACTATCGAATCGATTGTTTTACATAGAATCAAATGGAGGAAAAAAATTGTTGCCAAATTGCACGAGCCGCCTCTGCCCTTATCTTGTGAACCCAGGGCGGAAGGGGGGGGGGTTAAAACGACCACAGGCCAGTTTCTCACCCTCCAAATTTAATTTTGGGACTTAACACGGAGAAAAAGACTGATAGAATTTACCATAAGCATAGCTGATTTTGGAGTCTGCTATCAAGTATGGTAAATTTTACCATCATATGGTTAATGCAACGTATCTCGTGGTGAAATTTACCAACAAGTTATCTTAATTTACCACAAGGTATGTTGCATTTACCATATGATGGTAAAATTTACCAAACTTGATAGCAGACTTCAAAATCAGATATGCTGATGGTAAATTCTACCATTTTTTTTTCCGCGTGGAAGCCAAAAATCAGAATAATTCCTACCGGTACTACCGGTAGGTGTTCAAAAAACTTGAAAATTGGCATGAATGCTGGCTAATATCTGTACCTTGAATGTCATACACCGAAAGATGTGGCCAAAAACGACGCCACGCGACTACTGGTGACAGCGCGGGGGGGGGGGGCGTAAATAGCTATAAAATACGTGGTATCACCTCGCAATCATCGAATAAGTGTCACTACCATAAAAAGAAAAAATAATGAATTGATTTTTCGATTTTCAAGCAAAGAAGCAAAAAATCACTGACATCATTGATCTCATAAGAAATCACGGCTATGAACGAACAGTCCAAAGACGATGACTTTCATCGCGTTTATTTCTGCATTCTGAGATTGCCATCATCGGGGTAGCGTACAATTTGGCAAAGTTGTATTGTGTCCAATTTTGACACCAAAAGTGGTCCTAAAAAATGTCATATTTTGCGTTTTCAGACAAATAAAAATGTCATTTTTTGCGTTTTCAGACAAATTTGACTAAATTAGTATCTTTGGACCCCCTCTTGACAATTTTCGGACCCTGGACCCCCCCTCCCTTGAAAAATTCCTGGCTACGCCACTGGCGTGCACAGAGGCCTGATATTATTTCTTTCTTTCATCTTTCTACCTGCAACGACGCAAGTCAGTAAGAGCTTGGGCCAACGATCGCATTTATTTTCCTTAACGACATAAGTTTATGAAGATCAGACGATTAGACGGTTTGATCATCGACTGCGGATCGCACTTCCGCACTTCCGTTGCCTATGATTATTCAATTTTATTCCCCAAGTAGATCGATCACTTCGCATGATCTTGTTCGACGTTGCCATATTGCATGGATTTAATATTCTTTCTTATCACGCGGATAGTTTGTTTTTCACTCCTCTTCTCCCCCCTCCATATTAACAGATATATCATAGAAGAAAAACGGACGAGGGGCCATCACGTGACTTTAGCTCTTTTTTCTATCCTTTTCTATATCATACACTCGAATTGGCAAATAGAGAGGAAGAAAAATTCCTAAACTTTGGTTTTTTTTTTTTTTTTTTTTTTTTTTTTTTTTTTTTTTTTTTTTAGAGAGATCCGAGCGATTTGGCAATGTCGACGAGTTATACGTTTCGTGTCACATTGGTGTAAGTGATGGTGTTACAGAATAGCGAGTGTGAGTCTCTGTGATGTATTAGTGATGACGTCACGACCGAAATTAGATCCAAACAAATATTATATCTCACTCGCTCTCACACGATTTGTTTTTATGAAAAAAAAAAAAAAAAAAAGAGAAAAAAATGTACTTGCGGTGAGCTAAGAACAAAAATGCCTTTGGTTTCTAATTAACTCAAATTGTTCCAGAGATTGGATTTCTGCCCAAAATATATTGTTTTAAATGGGAATTCGTCACTACGAACACGATTTTTTAAAACATTACACGTGTGTATCTCCAAGACCGGGACACTTATAAAAAAAACCAAAGGCACCATTGCATTGTCCTCAGATCATCAAATACTATCATTTTCTTCATAAAAAAACACATTTCACAATCAGACCCTTGCAACTGCCCCAACCCGTAAGCTGACGAACAAACTTGTTGATTATACGAGTATACGAGTGAGATCAGAGCTGCCGTTTTGCGTATCAGTAAATGGCATTGCTCAATTTACTGATGATTTACTAGTTGAGAAAAGATTACACGGCTCAATTCAGCGAATGACTTTAATGCTCGAAAATACTCGTACCTGTAATCTTTTCTCAACCGGTGGAGTCGTCGGCGATTTGAAAAAACTTGCGGTTATTTGAATTATTTGACGGCAACTGCACCGATTGATAAAGTATTACGGATCAGTGTATTAATAGTCATACACTGAATTGAACATTGTAATCTTTTCTCAACCGGCGAAATCGTCGGTGAATTGAAAAATGCCATTAATTTTACCCCAAACGGTAGCTCTGAGTGAGATGCATGTTTCGTAGCGTTCAGATGCTCAACAGGAGTTTCTAGATCAGGGCTTCCGTTTTGCGTATGATGACTGACATTTTTCAATCCACCGACGAGTTCACCGGTTGAGAAAAGATTGCAAAGCTCAGTTCAATGTATGACTGTAATAAACGAAAATACTCTCATCTGTAATCTTGCCTCAATTGTTGGATTGGTCGATGACTTTAAGAAACTTGCGGTTATTTTAATAATTAAACGGCGATTCGACCGATTGAGGACAGATTACAGATCAAAGCATTTTCGTGCAGTACACTCATACACAGAACTGAGCTGAGTAATCTTTTCTCAACCGGTGAAATCATCGGTGAATAGAAACATGTCAATAATTATACCCAAAACGGCAGCCCTGCTATAGATAGATGATGCTAAAATCGGTCTTTCCGATTTCGATATTTTGTAAAAATGCGATTATAATTTTGCTCTTGATTGTTTCAGGCGTATCCAAGCTGGGATTGGCACGTAGGCGGTATCACTGGTCAACCGATCACTGAATACACTTGCTCAGGTATGATCAACGTTTTCCGCATCAGAGTTGACAAGTGCGGACGTCTCTGGGCTTTGGATTGCGGAATACTCGATAGCTACACCGACCCGAAACCAATCTGCCCGCCAAAAATATTAGCCTTTGATATGAACACACACAAAGTGGTAAGTTCAACGCTTATAGACCACTTCTTATGTATTAACCCTCTAAAGACCAGGTTAGTTTAAGAGTAAGTCCCTCTTCCGTTTATAAAGGGAAGGTAGTTAACTGTTCGTACTTGGGGGAGTTGGAATTGCCTATACGATAAATTGAAGGTGCATGAACGAACCTTATCTTGTGAGTGTCTTTTCATTGATAATCGCTTTTATCCGGAATGAAGACTGAAACAATGTGAAGTAAACTAGAGGAGAAAACGAATATATACTCGGGCTTGACCCTTAAAGGGTTAATCCGCGGATACTCACACTCAATCTTCAAATTTTACATTGATTTTATTGAGGCTACAATGGGTCTTTGCATGCGTTTACAGTGGCGTAGTATGCAGTTTGGCAACGTTGTACTGTGTCCATTTGAACCCCTGTAAAAGGTCGAATGCGAAGGTGTTCACCGAGCACGCAACAGTTCGTTATTTTCCATGGGTTTAAATGGACACAGTAAAACGTTGCCATATTGCACGCTACGCCTCTGCTTTTGCTATGCAGAAAAAAAGAATGTTTTAGATTTAAAAAAAAAATATATATTTTTGAATTATATGACAATAAGACGTACTTATAAACTGTAAAATTAATTGTTTTTAAAGCAAAAATTATTGCTTTTAAATTGGAAATAATTGCTTTTAAAAATTGAAAGTCCAGTATTTTGATCTAATGAAAAGTTTTTTTTTTTTTTTTTTTTTTTTTTTTTAATTTAACAAAAGTAAGTTTCAATTTTAAAGTACCTACGTATTTTTGTCCTAGAATCCAAAATTATTTCTTTTTAAATCCAAAACATTTTTTTTTTCTGTTTATACAGAAATATGGAGCATGATAACCCTTGGGTTTTATTAACCTCCCCCTCCCACCTCCAAAAAAGAAGGTTGAAGACTCTAAGACAGAAAGAAAAATAACAGAAAAAACACATTGGTAGCGCGGACAAAACTTTTGGTAGCAAAATAATGACCCAGCAAAAGACTTCACTTTAGCCAACCAAATTTTTGGTTCATCCAGCAAAATCTCTTTGCTAAGGCGTAAGAATCTTTTTCTAGCTCAACTGAAGACTTTTGCGAGGTTATTTTTCCACCAACTGTATTCTCAGCGCCAGCAACGTGTTTTTAACTGTTTTTCTGCGAAGAACCTTTGAAATCTATTCATAGAGTCGCGAATACCTCTTCAAAATCTATAAATTAAAATAGCACGCTCTCAATTTCGAGATCATCAAACATATTAGCGACACGTCTGTAGGCCAGGTTTTTAGCAAAACTTAATGAGGCTCTAGCAAACTTTTGCTGTCAGCAAATAAATAGTGCAATATAGTGCAATCTGTTGTAGAAACCAGCAAAAATCAGGAAAATCACAATTCTAAAGTCTAATCTAAAATTCAGTGATAAACTGACAAAAACTGCTATAACAGGAATTCGAAAAGATCTTAATGGCGGTTCAACGCAGGTATCATGGGAGATCCTGTCTAATTCGTCACTTGCTCTACGGAAACACAGGGATACGTCTCAATTTAGATAGGAATCTACCATGATACCTGCGTCGCTCCCCGATAAAGCCCGATTCTGAGAGTGAAAATGTGATTTTTAGTTCAGGTACCTACTCATCGTCATTTTTATCAGGTTTTGATGCAAGAAAGAATCAACACTTCAATCCCCTATAGCAAAAGTTTGCAATGTCTCCATTGCTAAAATAGTAATGCTAGTACTCACTTGTATTAAAATAAGTAGATTCTTGGAATCTACTTAAATGAATAAAATCCTGACTGGGGAAACAGCATTTGAATAAGATAGTCGTTTTTGTGTTCCTTTTTGTTTTGCATTATGGATCAAAAACTCAAAAGTTACATTTTTTTTTCAGAACCAAGCTTCTGTAGGACTTTTCGTTTTTCTAATAATACATGACACGCTTTGAACCGTAATATAATCGACAAGATCGTGTTTGGAAAAAATAAATTATTGAAGGATATTCATGACCGTAGCTCCGATTGCAGTTTCAAAATATCGGTTAAGTTAAACGGAGTCTATAATCTATATATGACCAGAGATTGTTTTTGAATTTTTTTTCGTCAAGCATTCGTATAGATCCGAATTTATAAACTGAGGAGGAAAATAGGAGCTTTTGTCTTTGGAGAGGGTTGGAAATTTTCAGGCTAGTGCTCAAAAAACTCGATACTTGAAGCAACCTTTTATCAAATTTTAAATCCGAAAAACGCGAACTCACAAACATTTCTCAAGTCTTCGAGCTTACGATAGGTACATACAGTCAAAGACAATACGAATGTCGGACGACTCCTTGAAATATGCCACTTGAAAAGCTTTAATTTATAGTGATAAATATTTTGAGGGTGGCTTACTTGAAAGCCTGAAAATGTCTGAAATTCTTTTGTCCCCGACTGTAAAAAAAAAAAAAAAAAAAAAAAAAAACCCATACACACAAGAAATTACTTTAAAATAAAATTTACCTTTACAAAAATATTTTCAATGAGCGAGGTTTTAATAATTTCGTGGTTTTTCAACTTTTCACAGACCACGATTCTTCGTTTTTGAGAAAAAAAATTAAAAACTGCATAAAAAATTAAAATTAAATAAATAGTAAGCAATTACTAATAGTTAAAAATATCGGGTTAAAAAAATTAAATTTATGGGTTGGTTTTGAACTGAACACTCGACTGAGAGTCTAAATTACAGTTGTAGAATAAAGAACACTCTACCAAAAGAAATTTTCGTACTCACACTGAAAACGGTTTCTTCATGATTTTCCGCTCATTACGTAACCAAGATTCGTGACGCTAAAACTGAACTGCACCTTACATAAGAACGTAAGTTGCTATTATTGGAGGGTTCGTTGTTTTAAAATCATGGCGTATAACCTGGAATGACCGCATTGTTCTGAAGAGCTTTGGTGGGGGAAGGAAATCGGGTCTGGCATGAAAAATGGTAAAAATTGAACCGGACTAATACTTAGAACGGAAAAGGGAGTTAAACATCAGATCTGTTCTTAACTGGAAATTAGCATTTTTTTTACATTGATTTTCTTTTGGACGAGCACAACTCATGTTTTATGGGCCTTTTTTTTTAGAAATTGGAGGATAACGATGCGCAAAGATCTCACGATCAGCAGAATCCCTCCATTGCATGAACCGTTAGGTGAAGAGGCGCGCATTTGAATTCCGATTTACCGGTTTTGAGCAAAACAAGCTCAAAAAAATCCCCAGATTTTGCAAAGATAGTCCTAAAAATTTCCAAGAAATAATCTTGGCAACAAATTCCTCGAATCATGCCTAAACAGACACAAGTCCTCCTCAAAAAGTCTGCTTTATGCCCTGTTTGGATGTACACTCGACGAATTAAATAATGTCAGCCGACTCTTTCGATTTTGGTTCAGATAGGCAACCTACAATACTTGTCGCAATGATATTGAGCATTGCCGGTAGCCTACCTGAGCCAAAATCTAAGGAGTTGACTTACATACATTATTTAATTCGTCGACTGTAACTATATGTAAGATCTAGAGACGTTCCAAAGAATCGAAGTTAATCGATTAATCGATTTTAATCCCCAAGCCAACTAACTAATCAACAAAGAATAAAGAAATAGATTATCTAAACCAAAAATCGATTGATCGGGAATTTGGGTCGACTACTGTAATTATATAAGTTCAGTTAACGATCGATGATTCGAAATCCTTAAACGAAAATCTCTGTAATGCGAAGCTGAGGCAGATCCCCTTGGGCGAAAAGCTTCAAAATTTGAAGAAATTCAATATACTTAATGTCTCCCTTAGTTCTTTCGAAGCTTTTGTTGTCAAACTTGCTGCTTAATTTCAATCTGTCTTTCGAAATGACACGGAACGCTCCACATTTCTCAAAGGCGGATCCAGAAATCTTGCAACGGTGGATTCTTCCCATTTGAATGTATGAAAACAATCGATTAGTAAAAGGGCCATGGCAACCACAAGAATCGATTATTTCTCATACATTCAAATGGAAAGAACACATGGCTGCCAAATTGCTGGATCCGCCAGCGCGGAGTGGAGCGAGTTAATGAGAGAGGCCGCGGAAGTGGAATATATTACTAAAAATACAAATTTAAATTAATTAAAGTCGAAAAACAATCTATTAAAAGTGATTATTTTAGGAAATTGTACAGTAAAATCAATTGAATCATTTTGAAACTTCCACGTTGCGTATTAACATACAGATATACGAATTTAATGTCGGTGGTGGGTCCAAGAAAGGGGCTGAATAGGGGACTTTAGTCTCCCCCACCTTCACTTGGTCTTTTACAATTTCTGAAAACAGATATTTAAAAAAAAATTTGGCTTTTTGTTGAAATTTTATGATTTTTGTTAAAATTTTATGTTTTTTGTTGAAAATGTATGCTTTTTGTTGAAAAAGTAGATTTTACCCCCCCCCCCCCCCCCCCCCCCCCTTTGAACCTTAAACTATACTTAATCCGCTACTGATCAACAATATCCGCAGTGGTTATTTTTAAGTCCCTTTCTGATAAAACGAAACGATTGTAGTAGGTATGATGAATTGTATAATGCTGCTATTGTGCTGATATTTCTGATGGCACATCCTTTGCAGTGGCGGCTCGTGCAATGTGGCAACAACGAATTCCATTCATTTAAACCGAAGTAAAATAATTGATCTTTAGAGGATTCATGGATCCTTGAAAAATCGATATGTTTGCATAGGTTCAAATGCACCCGCGGCTTGTGGGGGTGAGGCGAAGAAAATGAGAGGTGCTCAGGATTTTTTTTTTTTTTTTTTAAACGCTTTTTTGAAAATTTTATGTTTCATTACACATTTTGGTATTTGATCCAAAGAAAGATGGAATAATGACCATTTTAACCTTTTTACGTTATTTTTTAATTTTTTTTTTCTTTCTCCTCCATATATCAAAAAATGTGAGGCGATGGCTTTCAGTCGCCTCACTTGCCTCACCTGCGGGCCGATCCTTGAAATTCACGACTTTTGGGTAGACTGGATAAGAATGGAAAACGGTGATTGGTGGAGACGAGTCACGTGGTTGCCCAGTCTAATCAAAATACAGAATGGATTAGATAATTTATCGGGCAGTCTTGGAGTACCCGATAACTTATCTAATCCATTCGGTATTTTGATTAGACTGGGCAACCACGTGACTCGTCTCCACCAATCACCGTTTTCCATTAGTCTACCCAAAAGTCGTGAATTTCAAGGATCGGCCCGCTGGCGAGCCGCCACTGTTCAAATGATAGAAAACATGGGATCAGCACGAGCCGCCGCTGATCCCTTGTAATACTTCTGATATAAATAATACATTTTCTAACCAGTTTATTCTTCTAATTTCTTTGGTTTCAGGTCAAGAGGATTGAAATCCCAAAGGACGTTTTGCTTGCTAATTCGTTGCTATCAAATTTCGCCATCGATGACACCGATGAGTCCGGTGAGCAGGTGCCTGGTAACTGTGACGTTGGTCATTTGTACATTTCCGATATTGCCGCTCCTGCTGTAATCGTGTACGATGTGAAGACGGAACAAGTATGGAGACACTCCCACCCGAACATGTACCCACACCCAGACTTTGCTAAATTCACGGTATGAATTTTGCTCATCAGTATTTTATATGCTCGATTAAAGGTATTTTGGGGTAATCCCTCGGGGACATCAAACCAAAGATGACTTATACATACAGATATGGCATTAGCCCGAATTTTGTTAAGTTGACTCCGGCCGTGATACAACCGGGCATACAGAGGGGGTCATAAAGATTATAGAGAAAAGATTACATTTTCCTTGTTTGTCTGTTACAAAACTGTTCCATGTTTCACGTTCCACTGTTCACGTTCCGCGTTTGTTCTAGTTCCGCAAACAAACACAGGAAACGTGGGACACGTAATCTTTTCGAACCAGAATTCTGTAATCTTTATGATCCCCTCTGTATGCCCGGTTGTATCACGGCCGGCGTTTTATCCGTTTTTCACTTAACACGGGCGAGATGGCTAATGCCATATCTGTATGTATAAGTAATCTTTGCATCAAACTGGATTCACGGGGAAAAAGTTGGGACTTATTTCCCCAAATATTTCGTCCTATCGCACCGGCAATGATTGGGGAATCACTGTCAACTTTGGGGAAAATGTTGCCATCTTTGTGGAAAATGTTGCCATCTTTTGTGAAAATGTTGCCAAATTTGTGAAAAATGTTGCTAACTTTGTGGAAGCTTCGACTGAACAATTGAGAGGACTCCATAAAGTTGTCGAATACTCTTCCAATTTTTGATATAAATTTCCCTAAAGTTAATGACGTTTGCCCCCAACTATAATGCCGGTGCACGAAGATAAAACCGTTGGGATAAAAATACCATCGATAAAATTTCAAAAAGAATGCAATAGCCAGAGTTGGACAAATGGGGGTGGTAATCGATGACACGATTACCGAGTAATCGTAATCGTCGTTTTTTTTCGGAGGGTGATTTTATGATTATCAGGGCTGATTTGTTTGTTACAAGCCAATCATCATATTAGTTGCAGAAGAATTAGATCCAATTGAAAAGAACCACGTGTTTACTATTTATCTGTGGAAAATACATTTAATTACCATTCAAAGGTTTGACGATTACCGATTTTCCTGTAATCGTGTAATCGATTACACTCCTATTTGCCCAACTCTGGCGAAAACCTGGGGATTCACTTTACATTGCAGACAAATATTTCCTGAAATGCTATAATTTAGCAACATATATTACTGATTTAGAATCATATTCACATGGGCATGCTAAAGATCGAACAGTAGGGTGTTCGGTGAACACAATCGCATTCGACCTTTTACATGGCTTTAAATGAACGAACTGCAACGTTGCCAAATTGCACGGTACGCCACTGTTAAATACAACTCGTTTTCTTATAATTTCAACTCGTTTGTTTTCACAAAAAGAAAGGTCAGATTGCGTGCAGTGCGGGTTGCCTCCTCCAGGCGACGCATGACTGATATGATATGCTACTGCTCGTATATACATGCAAAGGCGCATTCAGCAATCTGGCAACTGCGTATTGTTCCCATTTGGATATATGAGAGACAATCGATTAGTAAAAGGGTCATGGCCCCCCGAAGAATCGATTTTTTCTCATGCATTCAAATGGGAAGAATACATGGTTGCCAAATTGCTGGATCCGCCAATGTATACATGCATCTTATCGAATAATATTTCAAATCGTTTCATTCTCCCTATACAGGTTGAAGGAGACTCTTTCGTACTCATGGACGGAATCATTGGAACAGCTTTGTCGAACCCTGGTCCTAACCGAGAATTCTTCTGGCACGCTATGTCTGCCAACGCCATCTTCTCCGTACCCACAGCGGCCTTGAAGGAGCCACCATCCGAAACTGAAGAAGTCGAGCTTCCAGTGAGGAAAATGGGAGACAAATCATCTCAAGCCATTCCGCTGGCCTATGACCCCGTCGAAGAAGCACTCGTTTTCAGCCCGGCCACCGAGACCGCTGTAGTGTCATGGAAACCCAACTCAAAGGTTTACTCGTAAGTAAACTTATGCATACTTACCCCCCCCCCCCCATCAGTCCCAAGTTAAAAAACACGCACTTAGGTATCAGTGGCAGCACGCAAAGGCGGGTTCAGCAATCTGACAATAAATTGTGCATTGTTCCTATTTGAATATATTTTATTTTTTTATTTATTTACTATCCAATTGATACTTATAATGCCTCAAGGGCTAAAGTACAAGTCAAAGAACATGTATTTTTCGAGAACAAAAAAGAAAGAAATTGCTATAAAGGTGTAATTACTAATGATAACAAAATAATTAAGCCTCCAAAAGCTCTCTCACTCTATAAAAAGCCTTATTCAGGAGAAGGCAGAGCAAGTCATTTAAAAATTTAGAAATATCCCCATCCCTGAAAACAGATCTAAGTCCCCAAGGAAGGGCATTGAATAATTGCACTGATGAGAATTCTATGCTGCGCATCGTTACAGATAGTCTGACAAATGAGTTTTTTACTATAGATAATACTTTTAATAGACATATAAGAAACAAACGATTAGTAAAGGTCGCAAACACAGGCTATAAACTTTCATGATTAACTTTCGTCATAAGTGCATCGCAGAAAAAAGATTTTTATTTATTTTTCCCCATTCTTCCTTTTTTTCTCACTTTTGCTAAGCTTTCCTTTCAAAAAAGTAGGAGTAGGCTCGATTCCCCAAAGCCTCCCGAGCCCCCCCCCCTCCCCCCAGGACCGTAACTGATTTTTAAATTGGGTGCTACGGTCATTGATTGCTTACCATTCTCGCTCGTGACAACCGAATGTCACAGGAAATCGAGAGAGAAAAAACAAAAAACAAAACAAAACAAAAACATGAATATTGTGGAGAAAAGACGCCTTCAATATTCAAGGTTATGCAATTTCGTACAAGGCGTAGCCGGTGAAATCAACTACCTGTCGAGGAGATTCGCTGAAGGAACGCGGCAGAGCTACAGAACTTTTGCTTCTAGCAGCTATTTTAAAAGGGCTACCTCTGCTCGACTTAAACTTTGTTTTCTCATAGTGAACCAATTCTTTATTATTATTATTATTATTATTATTATTATTATTATTATTCCTTTTTTTTCACCTTTTAGTGGGTAGATGGTATTTAGAGCAGTCAGCGAGTCTCTACCTGAGACTTAGGCCGATTTACACTATTTTTTACATACAATTTCATTCTAATTATATACTTTAGATTTCTTAAAAATTAAACATCGGAAAACGGGAGTATATCATACTCCTAAGCCTACCGTTTATTATTATTATTATTATTATTATTATTATTATTATTATTATTATTATTATTGTTATTATTATTTTTATTCTTTTATTTTATTTATTTTCTTCAGTGTATGCTAAATATTATATTGCGACTCTTTTTTAGAGTTAGTCAGCGGGGCATTACTCAAGTAGGTACTACGAGTCCCAGAACTAGGGACTCATGAAATTTTTGAATCATATTTCATCGGTAATCAGAATGGCTCTTTAACGAATCAAAGATTGACCCGATGCGATGTCAAAAATAAATAAATCGAACAGGCATGATCCTTGATTCGTTAAAGATCCACTGTGATTACCATTGAGATAAACTTGAAAAAATTACGAATCCAGAGTATTGGACAAGAAGTAAACAAGAGTCGCAATTGCATTGAGAGCCAGCGTGGTCAATGCTGATAAAAGTCGGCTTCTGATTGGCTGGACATGGAGGGAAATCGTGGAGCCAAACTGTTTTTGGCCCTATGGACATTAACACGGGGTTTTCGTTCCGGGACGTTTATCTCGAAACCTGTGCAAAATTGTCGAAAACAATTAATACGAGTCGATCTAGCAGAATTTTTCGAAAAAATTGATAGGTCACAAGTACCAGTATATTGCAAGTTCGAGAAGACTGTCTCAGTTGAAAAGTACACATAATAGTGAGTTACTCAACACACGCCAAGCATGTAAACACACTATTGTGCGTACTTTTCAACTGATACAGTCTTTTCGAATTTGCAATAAAATGGCACTTATTACCTATCAATTTGTTGAGAAAATTCTGCTAAATCGACTCGTATTAATTGTCTAAGGCAATTTTGCACAGGTTCCGAGATAAACGTCCTGAAACGAAAACCTCGTGTTAATTTCCACATAGCCTAAAACAGTTTGGCACCACGTTTTCAGCCAATCAGATGCCAGCCCGCGTTTCCGATCTCTAATCTGCGTTGACCACGCAGGCCTTCCATTCAATTGCGACTCTTGTTTACTCTTTGTTATTGGTGCTTGTAGGACTTGAGTACCTACTACTCGTTTGCCCAACTCAACTATTGTACATTCTTTCATTGTCATCGAACTTTACTAATTGTTTTTTTTGTCAACTTTTGCGCAGGATCTTGGCCTACGACCCAGTGACCCTACAATGGGTGACAGAGATCCGTCCGACATTGTTCGACAACAACAACCTTTGGGTAGTATCGACGAGGCTCCAGAAATACGAGCACAACACAGTGAATCCAGCCGAGATCAACCAACGTGTCTTCCGTTACTCCAGAGGCATCAAATTGGATGCCCAACAACCGCTCCCACTCCCGTACTACGGTCCAGGACCAGCGCTTTTCCAAAACCCGTCAGCTCTACCTCCTCTTCCAGCGATCCCAGCTATCCCAGCTTTTCCAGTTCTTCCCGGGATCCCGCTCCCGGCCACGTGGTCAAGGAAATTACCAGGTGATTTCCCACTCCAAAATCATCTCGCCGTTCCTCTCCGAGCCAATCGTCAAGTAAATAAAGAAGAAGAAGAGAGGTCTTTGGGCCTTAGCCGATACGCGTCCTGAAAATGATGTTTGGATAATAATCGCGAGCACAGCTCACAAGACGGTTTTAATGAAAAGTATGGGAAAATCAAAATCCACCATCAGATGTCGGTTTCACATTACAGACAAGAATCTAAGCCAATCTGATTTTTGGATTTTAAATTTCCCGCTCATCATTCAAACAGTCTGTCATGATCCTCGTGTTTATAGCGTGTTTTTGTGAGAAGCGGGAAATTTAAAATTCACCAATCGGATGTTGGTTTCACGTTTAAAGGAATCATCTGAGCCAATCAATTGGATTTTTTTGGTTTCAAATTTCCCGCTCATCACAAAAAAAGTCATGATCCTCGTGTTTATAGCGTGTTTTTGTGAGAAGCGGGAAATTCAAAATTCACCAATCGGACTTCGGTTTCACGTTTAAAGAAAGCATCTAAGCCAATTAGATTTTTGGCTTTTAAATTTCCCACTTATCGCTTAAAGAGTCTATCATGATCCTCGTGTTTAAAGAAATTTAGCTTTTGCGTTTTGCTGTAAGTAATGTTATCGTGTTGTACAGTAGAATTAACTTTCTGTACAAAAAATTTTGCCAACTCTTGTAAAAGTGCGAAAATTTTACTGCACACTGGGAAAAAAGTTCTAGCGAAAATGGCAGTGTGGGTAGGAAAATGTCCGCGAAAAAAAAGTGTGATATTCCTGAACAGAATTCTATTCGAAACGGCTAAAATTTTTCCACGCAAGTAATTCTACTTATAATCACCAGACATTGTTTTCCACTGAAAATAATCATTTTTTTTTTATTATTATTATTATTTTTCTTCCGGGACTTTATTTTATTATTCGCATTACCGTTTTCGCTGGAACTTTTTTCTTAGTGTAACTAGAAGATACGGGAATCCGTCTTTCTCTATCTCTCTTCGACCATTTGAACGCACATGCGTTGGAAAAGGACAGATTATGGGGCTCTATCGGACGTGACTTTCACCCTTTTCTCTGTATCCTTTTCTAACACACGAGTTCAGGTTTGCGGAGACAGAGAGAGAGAAGGACAAATTCTTTCATCCGCCCATATTACGATCGCTCCATTTGTATAGTATCACACACTCATTCATAAATCATTTCGTTCATCCAGCGTCCAGCGTTTCAATATGATTCTATACCGCTTGTATAAATGTATATATACCCGCAATACTTTGCGATCGATCGACGGCTTCAAATTATTCATAGGTTATAGCGGGGGGGGGGGGGGGGGTCGAACCATGGGCGGATCCAGCAATTTGACAACTACCAATTCTTACCATTTGAATATATGAAAAGAATCGATTCTTGAAGGGGCCATGGCTCTTTAACTAATCGATTGTGTCTTATATATTCAAATGGGAAGGTTGCACAGTTGCCAGATTGCTGGATCCGCCTTTGGTTCGAATGAAGAGCTAGAGTAAGAGAGAGAATGAAAATAAAAGTGTGACTCTCCGCAAAAAGGCTATCGAAAAGTTGAATGACCAGAAATAATGATACACCAAGGAGATTTGATCTATTTGAGTGTATCATTTGTAAATTATAATTGTATTCAAGTCCAGTGGCGTACGTAGCGTGCAATTTGGTAACGTTGTATTGTGTCCATTTTAACCCATGTAAAAGATCGAATGCGAAGGTGTTCACCGAACACCCAATACTTCAATCTTTTTCATGGGTTAAAATGAACGAACTACAACGTTGCCAAATTGCACCCTACGCCACTGTTCAAGTCGGTTTAAGTGCTAAGATCTTCCAACCAGTCCTTCCATCCGACGACCATACTTTGGGGAAAATTGTCACCCAGAGATAACTATTTTAAATTTGAATAAACTCCAATGGTGGGGCAAAACAAAAGAAGAGAAGGGGTACATATGTGCAGACAAACAGCACACGTGTGCAATGTGGCAAGGTTTGCATTTTGTCCATTGAAACCCGGTGAATAGATCGAATTATCCGGTGCGATTTGAATACCCCCTCGAATTCGATTCTGTTTAAGGCTTTAAATAGACAAAAAGCAACGTCGCCAGGTTGAAATCCTTCCTCTTAGCCCACGGTTGATATTAATATGTTGCTATAAGCGGTATAGAATGACGGTAAAAGATTAGCTTTTTTTTTTGGTTCTTTTCCATTTATTTTTGTTCTATTTTACAAGAAATATTTAAGTACCTTGCTCCTTTTTATGTAAATGTACAGTTAGTATGAGTAAGAGCTATAAATGCAAGGTAAAAAAAAAAAAAAAAAAAAATTCGCTAATTTTCCGTCGGCTATTCTATATTTATCCTACAGTATAACAGGATTATCCATTGTTAAATCGTGACAACCCAGAATTAATTTTCTTTACTGATGGGTGTCTTATTTGTTTAGTGTCTCATTAGAAATTACCAATAATAAGTAACAGAATAAACAAATCTATTCTGAGCCAAATATTTCAAACTTATAGGTAGTTGGAAAAAATAGGAGTTTACACTAATAATAGAACCTACCAGAACCATACCATACCATGTATATTGTAAAGTGTGTTTGCTTGAGAATTGTAAATATACTTTTAAAACTTGAGTTGAACCAATAAATTAATAATTTATTCTGAATTTATCGTTATACTTTTTCTTATTGTTGTTTTTGCAAGGCGAATATTGCGTTGCTTATCGTCCCCTTTCTGTTTTCAGCACTTGAAAACTAGCACAACAACAACAATTCATTTCAACGGAAGACGATTCATCTTGAGGGGGACGGGGGAGGGGGCACGGAGCCGCGTAGCTTGCCATTCGGCAAAGTTGCAGTTCATCCATTTAACCCCATGAAAAATATCGAACTTTTGGGGGTTCGGTGAACATCTTCGCATTTGACCTTTTACATGGGTTTAAATGGATACATTACAACGTTGCCAAATGGCACGCTACGCCACTGAGGGGGTATGATAACTTGTGTTGGTGCGTATAAGAGGCATTCTCTAAATGCGTACGTGACCGAGCTACGCATAAAAGTTGAAAAAAAGTGTTATCAGAAATCCGCTTCCGTGATACTGATATCTGGAGACTCTATGGCCGGACTTTTTAGACATGCTCCCCAATTTTCAGATTAAAATATTAAGTCGTTCAAAAGTTAAAGCGAAAAAAAGTCGGTCTCGTACGTGACCAAATTAGGAACGCGTATCCGGCACTGTCCGCTGTTACATGAAATTTCAGGTCGCCTGGAAAAGAAAAAAAAAATCTGTTGGCCTTCTCAGAGACCTCATACCCTATAATTTCCATCCCACCAAAAATCGCTCGTTAAAGATTGATTTTATCACCTAAATTTCTTACTTACGCAAATAGTGGAGGTCTCGTACGTGACGGTCTCGTACGTGACATTTTTTCCCATGGGGTCACGTACGTGACAAATTTTCTAAAACAGGGCATATCTCGTGATTTTATGAACGAATTTTTCTGAAAATTGGTATCCTGGGGAATTTTGACCCAAGAAAGACGAATCCGGTGTCAGTTTTAGCGAATTCTCAAATCCAAGATGGCGGCGTAGCGCACGCTCACAAATACAAACTAGACAGGAGTTAGGCTAATTTTAGGCCGATTTTGATGAAATTTGGTACCCCGGGGTATTTTGACCCGAGAAAAACGAATCCGGTGTCAGTTTCTGCGAATTCTCAAATCCAAGATGGCGGCGTTGCGCACGCTCACAAATACAAACTAGACAGGAGTTAGGCTAAATTTTGGGCCGATGTTGATGAAATTTGGTAGCCCGGGGTATTTTGATCTGAGAAAAACGAATCCGGTGTCAGTTTCTGCGAATTCTCAAATCCAATATGGCGGCGTTGCGCACGCTCACAAATACAAACTAGACAGGAGTTAGGCTAATTTTAGGCCGATTTTGATGAAATTTGGTACCCCGGGGTATTTTGACCCGAGAAAAACGAATCCGGTGTCAGTTTCTGCGAATTCTCAAATCCAATATGGCGGCGTTGCGCACGCTCACAAATACAAACTAGACAGGAGTTAGGCTAATTTTAGGCCGATTTTGATGAAATTTGGTACCCCGGGGTATTTTGACCCGAGAAAAACGAATCCGGTGTCAGTTTCTGCGAATTCTCAAATCCAATATGGCGGCGTTGCGCACGCTCACAAATACAAACTAGACAGGAGTTAGGCTAATTTTGGGCCGATTTTGATGAAATTTGGTACCCCGGGGTATTTTGACCCGAGAAAAACGAATCCGGTGTCAGTTTCTGCGAATTCTCAAATCCAAGATGGCGGCGTTGCGCACGCTCACAAATACAAACTAGACAGGAGTTAGGCTAATTTTGGGCCGATTTTGATGAAATTTGGTACCCCGGGGTAATTTGATCTGAGAAAAACGAATCCGGTGTCAGTTTCTGCGAACTCTCAAATCCAAGATGGCGGCGTAGCGCACGCTCACAAATACAAGTTAGGGGCGAGTTTGGCTAATTTTGGGCCGATTGTTATAAAACTTGGTACCCCGGGATAATTTGACCTGAGAAAAACGAATCCGGTACTAGTTTTTGCAAATTCCCGAATCCAAGATGGCTGCCTTGTGCTAACTAACAAGTACAAGTTAGTGTGGAGTTTACCTACTTTTGGGGCGATTTGCATGAAATTTGGTATCCCGAAGTAATTTTATTTATTTTTTTATTTTTATTTCTTTTCATTTAATTTGTTATTGAATCAGCAGCAATCTTTAATTCACCGATGATTCACCAAAAGAAAACACATTTCAGTTTGGTGCGGAAACTCCTTGTACGTCAATATCTAATCAACCGATGGAACTATCGTTGAAATCGGAAATAAGATCGCTCAGATTTGGATAATTTTACAGTGTTTGTACCTACCATTTGGGATTATAATACATTTCAGAGTATTTTTTTGCATTGGCATCCTATTGCACATAACTGATTTGTGTGTTATTTCGGCAAACCGGTTGAATCATCGGTGTCTTCAGATAAGGATCCCGTTAATTTCGCACCAGTAGTAGCCATTGAGTCCCTCATTGACCAGATTTCACAGATATTATTCGATGGGCCGAGTTTGCATTTGGAAAACCTGCATCGGACTCGTTCTTCTCCGGTCTAGTTACTCTTGGGCGCAATATTTGACCAAAGTCTGCTCCTTAATAGCTAAACTATATCTGTTTTGTATTTGTCGACTTGCGTAAGGCATCTATTTTGGATTTAGAAACTGTCAAAAACCAACATTCTATTCGTTTTCTCTTGTCAAATTACTCTCGGGTAAAAACTTTCTTCAAAATTTGCCCCAAAAAAGCTGAACCATTCACCGTTGAGTATTTGTGGTTACGCGCAAGGGAGCCATCATGTATGTGGGATTTTAAAAAAAGTCATTCGATTCGTTATTCTTGGGTCAAATTGCTATCGGGTACCAACTTTCATGAAAATCGCCTCAAAAGTAGGTAAACCTCCCTCTAATTTGTATTTGTGAGTGGGCGCAAGGCCGCCATATTGGATTTAATAATTCGCAGAAACTGACACCGGATTCGTTTTTCTCGGATCAAATTACCCCGGGGTACCAAATTTCATCAACATCAGCCCAAAACTAGCCTAACTCCTGTCTAGTTTGTATTTGTGAGCGTGCGCAACGCCGCCATATTGGATTTGAGAATTCGCAGAAACTGACACCAGATTCGTTTTTCTCAGATCAAAATACCTCGGGCTACCAAATTTCATCAACATCGGCCCAAAATTAGCCTAACTCCTGTCCAGTTTGTATTTGTGAGCGTGCGCAACGCCGCCATCTTGGATTTGAGAATTCGCAAAAACTGACACCTGATTCGTTTTTCTCGGGTCAAAATACCCCGGGGTACCAAATTTCATCAAAATCGGCCCAAAACTAGCCTAACTCCAGTCTAGTTTGTATTTGTGAGCGTGCGCAACGCCGCCATCTTGGATTTAAGAACTCGCAGAAACTGACACCGGATTCGTTTTTCTCAGGTCAAAATACCCCGGGCTACCAAATGTCATCAAAATCGGCCCAAAATTAGCCTAACTCCTGTCCAGTTTGTATTTGTGAGCGTGCGCAACGCCGCCATCTTGGATTTGAGAATTCGCAGAAACTGACACCGGATTCGTTTTTCTCGGGTCAAAATACCCCGGAGTACCAAATTGCATGTAATTCTGTCCAGCATTAATGGCTTATTAGCACTTCTGGCTTTCGCATAATATTTATCTGAAGATATCACAATACATGCGGTGGGGAACTTGGCGTTTGAAACAATCTGCCAGTCCGCCATTTTGAAAAGATTAACCTACGCTGAAATGTGTCTTAAACGTCAGGAACAGGGAGCTACAGAAAAATCTAGCTGCGAGACGAAATAGTTCACTGGAATGAGATCAATTCAATGCTACTTTTGCGGAGTTCTCCAATCTATTTTGTAATAACTTATTCGTGGCCTTCGACTCCCGGCGGAAGGTGCAAACTAAGTCCGCCGGAAGTAGTAAGCTAATTTCGCCGGAAGTAGATAGGGTTTTCATGACTTTTCTTAAAATGAAACGAATCATTAACTCGACAATCTCACAGTATTCCCTCATACATGATGGCTGTGGTTTGGTAAAGATATTTTATACACGGAAGGGAAAAATTACGCCGTGTTGTGTGGGGATGATATTGCCTGCAGTGGGGTTCTCCAGAATCGGTCTCGTACGTGACAGAAAATAAAATAGTCGGAAAATGCATTTAAACTTATTTTAAAGCAAATCTGACGGGATGCTCTAATAAAGCTCAATCATATCCTTACTTTTACGAATTATCGTTTCAATTTATTCGAACAGATTCGCCACAAATCAATTTTTCGTACTTTCGGTCTCGTACGTGACATTTTGACGCATCTAGATTACAAGTTGTAAATAATCATTTTTTTACTTTCCAAAAATTTTCCGCTTTCGGGAATCTATTCCAATTGCAACTGATCGCAGGATGTCCAAGTCTCGTAAATCAAATGTTTAGATATCAGCAGAATACAGTGGTGCCGACTTTTGTACAAAATCACGCTGACGAACATGCTCAGGAAGTAGAGCGAAAATACCTTAGAAATTACCAACATTTTCACAAAATGAAAACGGATTCGTAAAATTAAGAAGTTATGCTATTCGCCTGAATAATTGTTTCTTATTTTACGTGAACTTTATTTTTCCAACTTTTTTCCTCCTATTTAGAGAATGCCTCATAAGAGGAAAACAAATAAAAGGGTGATAACTTCCATACTCCAGCAGCATCGCTAGGTCGCGCGGAGTTCAGTTTTGAACACAAAAAGCGTATACATACATACGGGTGTTTCACGTAATCTGCTCACTATGGTTTTCTTGAACGGGTGACGATAAAAAAATCTGGAAAAATCGGTTTTACAGTAACTCGGACCTAAAGTTTCATTTAAAAATACTACCTCAACCCAAAATTTGGTTTTTGGGGGGGTTTTTAGGGGGGGGCACCCCCCCCTAATCTCGAGATTTTCAAATAGCAACCCCTATCTTGTGATACCTCATTTGAAAGAGGGTAAAATTCTAAGCATTTTGGTTTGAATTGGAAGTCTATATCTGTTTTCGTTTTCGAGATATCGAAGGTCGAAGTTCGATATAGGACCAATTTTCGAAAATTTTTAACTCCTACAAAAATAGTCGTAAAACAAAAAACTGCACATGTACAATGCTCTACTTGATAAGTACTTTCAAGAAAAAAAAACGAATTCACAATCAAATAAACTGGAAGTCAACTTTTAGGCACCTTAACATTTTTGGTGGGAAAACCCTCATTTCTCAAAATTTTCAAATGGCAACCCCTATCTTTTAATACCTCATTCGAAAAGGTGTAAAAAGTTGTGCATTTTGGCGCAATCAAAAGTCCAATATCGTTTTTCTAATTCGATGTATCGAAAATCGAGGTTCGATTTAGACCATTTGTCGACCCTGTAAAAAAAGGATCCTATTGTGTGATACAAAGTCTAGTCAAAGTCTAGTCTCTGGTTAGGGCCTACCTTAAATTTTGACTTGCGATATCTCGACCGCGAAAAAAGGTATTGACTTCCGGTTTGTACTAAAATTCTTGGTTTTTTATGTGCTTTTGAATGATGTATCACACGATAGCCACGACCGCGAAAAAAGGTATTGACTTCCGGTTTGTACTAAAATTCTTGGCTTTTTATGTGCTTTTGAATGATGTATCACACGCGGCCAAGCACGTGTCCAATGGTATCGAGATGATCCATATGGGGGGGGGGGGTGTATTTTTGAACGCTCCCCTTAGGGGCCATGGGAGGGGGTCACCCCCTGAAAATCTAACTTCTCTTACGGCAGCACTATTTTTCTTATTTCAGTATCTGAAAGAACATACAAGAATAAAGTTTTTGGCGTGAACCGCAGGTCGATATAATTTTTTGTATTTGATTTTTCGTTTTTTTTTTCGAAGGTCAAAGTTCGATACGGACCAATTTTCAAAAATTCATAACTCCCATAAGAAAAGTCGTAATTTGTAAAAACTGGGTAAGTAGAACACTCCAAATAGCAAGTTCTTCTCAGAAAAAAATACGATATTAACAACAATCAGTGGCGTAGCGTCTAGGGTGTTCGGGTGTTCGGTGAACACCCTACGACTTTTGGAGATATTAAAATTCAAATGCTGATTAATTGGTGAAATGTTTAACTAAAACACCAACTGTAAATAAATAATAGCACACCGAATAAGTAATCTCTGCACTTAATCAGACAGAATAAGTCTGAAAGTGAAAGAAAAAACGAGGCTGTAATATCACGCATGGCCCGCTCTGTCAAATACAGTGCGAGCTGCGAGGTGTCCGGTGAGAAACGGCGAACGCCCCACGAGAGGATGGAATAGGGATATCATTGCAGTGGAGGATGCGAGAGTCGAGACGTACCGCACTTAGCTCTAGAGAACACCTCACTGCTCACTCACGATTACGTTGCACAGGAGCCACGGGCATGGGCTCCATGCAACAACATTTTTTTTTTCGAGTCGCATCCAAAAATCTTGTTGCACGGAAGCCACGGGCGTGGAGGCCACGCAACAATCGATAATTTTGTCATTTCGAATGTGCATGGAGCCCACACCCGTGGCTTCCGTGCAACAGAAACTATATCATCTCGTTTCAAGTTGTCCACGAGTGTGGAGGCCATGCTCGTGGCCTCCGTGCAACAAAGTTAGACACAAGTCGTTTCAAGTTGTCCACGGGCGTGGAGCCCATACCCGTGGCCTCCGTGCAACAAGGGGCTCGAGTTCTTGTTGCACGGAAGCCACGTGCATGGAAGCCACAACTGCGACGCGACGCGCTCTACCTTTGCATGTGAAACTACTATAGTCACGCGTCACACCGTAGTGAAATACTCTATGTGTGTAGTCTGCTTGTCTTGTTTGTCGTCCGTCGCATGAAGTAAGAATAGACGGTCGGTTGCAAACGGTCAAGTGTGGCGTGCGGTGGCTCGATCTTGTTGAAGTATCTTGAACTCACGGCGTCCTCTGGTGATCATGAGGGTTGCGTACCCTACGGATCCGGGCGCTTGTAATCTTCATGTGCATTTGTTTTTCCGAACTCTTCGAATTTCATTTTAATTGATTTTCATTATTTCATTTGTTTATTTCGTGGATCTTTATGCATGAACGACTGAGCGTCGATGATGCATACTTTTCTTTTTGATATTTAATTTTTTTTTGTTTTTGTTTTTGTTTTTTTTTTTTTTTTGTCGCGTGATTTTGGGGCAATCTACGCTCAATAAGTACTGAAGCTCTGCGTATCAGCCTACTTTGATTTCTGTGAAATCCTCATAAGCAATCAGTGAAAGAAATGTATTAATGCACTTTTTTCTCCGTCAATTTATACGGATCCAAGAAAAATACGCCTGTTAGCTGATGTGTTCACATCGTCAAATGCAAATTCTTGATAGCAAACAATCAGTTCTCACGGATTTGATGGCACCATTTGGATCCCACGTCCTTTACATAGGGTAATTACGCTGCAATAAAACTTTCAAAATTAATCTACTTTATACATTGAAGAAAATCTTATGTTTTGCTCTTGTCTCACTCGCAGTTTCTTTGACAACGGATGAAAATTCAACTCCGCCATTTGATTTATCAAAAACATAAAACGATATCGACACGTGGTTTGCGCTAAAATGCTACCTGCTTAGTCTTAACCGATGGAATTGTTGATGACTTTAGAAAAATTTTCAGATATTTTAATAAACTATAAAGAAGTTTCCTCCGATTGAGAAAATATATTACAGATCAGAGTACAGTACTGTCATACCCTAAACTGAACTATGTTATCTTTTCTCAACCGATGGAAGCGTCGGTGAATTGAAAAATGTCATTAATTCAACGCAAAACAGCAGCTCTGATCGGTTTTGACGAAACTCGCGTAGCGTTCCAAATTATCTCGCTCACTCTCCCGTGCCCCTCAATCATTGAATGTATGAATATACCTACCCATCTCTCTCTAAATTCGAAATTCGTGCATCTGGCCTTGTTTGGTGGCTTACTATCATCAAAATCGTGTAAAATGCCTTGAGGAGTTTATTTATGCAAAAAAAAAAATTCACAAAAGATGTCTCTACTTACGTTTTTTGAAATTAGAGTGAGATAGCAGGGGGCTCGTGAGAGCAAGAAAGACAATTTGTTTTTGGAACGCTCATCGCCGGATGACGTCATAACCAATAAGTCCTCACGAAAACAGGCTATACCGAAAGAAAAACGCCTCCGTGTATTTTGAGAGACTGGCCCACTAATATGACTGCACAAATTAAAAAAGTAATAGATCTACAACCAACTGAACCATTAAAAAACTACAAAAAATACTCAGGAGATCTATCGAAACATTTTCTTTTTCTAAATCGGAAAAAACAGGCATTAAAAACATCATAACTAACCTTGCCAAAATTCGAACTGATACGAAAACAGCTCAAGAATAAACTTATAAATAAGCAAATCTGTAACAATATTCTTGGTTCGTTGGTAGTACCTATCCTTCGACGCATTTTCGAAAGAAAACCAATTAATTATATACTTTACTCACAATCAGTATCATTCGACAACATATTATTAATAATAAGAAAAGTATAACCACCGTCTCAACTTATCAATTATAGTCCTAATCATTTGGTATTTTTATAAATTCTAGAAACCTAGCTCAACTTTGCTGGGTTACAATCGAGGTATCGAATCAATTCACCGATCTCGTCAAGACATCGCTCGTTGATTGTAGTAGTATTCTGTAAATCTGCGTATGAAACAAATGATAAATATCGAAGCTCTAAATGTTGCGATACAGCAGCCTCGCCAAGCCATCAATCGACGAATGTACATTGCTGCCAGATTTAACATAAAATAAATACATTTTACATTAAGTCTCAAGTGCCTGTATATTTTTTAACACATCTAGCAGCACTGTGACTGTCCCATTGTGTATATCTCAAAGACATTATAGAAGAAGACTGGCCTCTAGCGGCGATATTTGAAGCCGGTTACTGTCATAGACCGGGCTTCCCCGCTCGGGGATATGAACCAAATTAACATTGTGGCTTAAGGGGTGTCTCCACCTGCGAATGTAAAAGCGCGAATAAACTGATTGAGCCAATGAGCTGCCTTGAAGTCGATAGGTCGAGTCCGATGTATCGACAACATAAAGAAGCCCATTGGTTCAATCCGTTTATTCGCGCTTTTAAATTCGCAGGTGGGGACACCCCTTTATGGAGCCGAGCCATAAAACTACTTCAAAAGAACAATATTTTCGTTTAATTACTATAATTACTTCTTGGTTGTAATTAACTTCTAAAAATACTTTTATAAACATCCTATATTATATCCTATATTATATTTGTAAGAATGAAGCTAAGTTCCAGGAGAACCGATGCACCGTTCGGGAGGGGCCTGGTACCGATCGGTCGGGCTCGGCTCCAATGCTTCGGGAAAAATATACGTTTTTCCGTACGGGCCCCGCGTCCCTTTTTAAAATGCTAAAAACTATTCTCTCAAAAAGTTGTGCGAGTGCGAAAAGGATGCGAATCAGTTCGTTTTGCAAGGGTGGGAAAGAGATGCGAGATTTTGTCGTCCTTTTTTAAATGCATACGTGCGGAAGAGCATACGATTTTGTACGCGTGTGAGCGAGAAACGTGATGCTCTGACAATTTTTTTTTTTTTTAATTCGATCGCACGATTTGACGTTACCATGGCGATCTTCATCATATGTTTTACTCGCGGAAGGAACCGTTCGGATAGACGCATTTTAATAGCGACTTCATGATATCGATGTATAGCTTCGACTTTTTATCCATGTTTCTACGTAGATATACTCAATGGGACGTCACAGTGCTGCTAGCTGTGTTGAGAAATATACAGGCACATCAGACTTAATGACGAATAATGTGTATATTTTATGTTAAATACGGCAGCACTGTACAGTATTCGATTGATGATGGCTTGACGAGGTTGCTGTATCGCTTCGCGATGTATAGAGCTTCGATACTTATCATATGTTTCATACGCAGATTTACAGAATAGTACAATCAACGAGTGATGACTTGATGAGATCGGTGCATTGATTCGATACCTCGAATATAACCCAGCAAAGAGCTAGGTTTCGAGAATTTATAAAGAAACTAAATGATTAGGGTTGTATTATTGATAAGTTGAGACGGTGGTTATACATATCTTATTAATAATATACTGTCGAATGTCACTGACTTAAGTAAATAATTGGTTTCCTGTTGAATATGCGTCGTTTACTTTAAATGTTTAAGTGATTTATCCAAGAATACTACTTACTAACGAACCAAGAATATGGTTACGGATTTTTTCATTTTTAAGTTGGCGATTTGAGTTGTTTTCGTTTCGGTTCGCGTTTTGGAGAGGTTGTGATGTTTTTAAGGTCTGTTTTTCTGATTTAAACAAAAAAAGAAAACAAAAGTTTCGATAGATCTCTTGAGCCTTGAGTACAGTGGCGTACGCAGGGGGAGGGGGGGGGGCTAAGGGGGCTAAAGCCCCCCCAGACCTCCGATTTTTGTGGGTGGAGGGGAAGGGGGGGGAACAATTTTCAGTCAAACGCTCATCAGTGCGAGCCTCTCCCAAGAAAAATCCTGCGTACGCCACTGCTTAAGTATGTAGTTTTTGATGGTTCATTTGATTGTATACCTTTTATTTTTTAATCTTTGCAGTGATATTAGTGGGCCAGTGCGACGTTTATTTCGAAATAGACGGTTCTTTTAGTGATGCCTTAATTGGTGATGACGTCATTCGATGATGAGCGTTCCAAACAAAGACTGCAAAGACTGTTGTCTCTCTTGCTCTCACGTAATGTTACACTGCTATACTCTAATTTTTAAAAAAAAGTATGTAGAGACATCTTTTGTGAAATATTATTTGGCAGGAATGAATTCCTCAATTTTAATGCGCTTTTGCTATTAACATGCCGTAATACGAGGCCCTGTGTATACGAATCAGGACACAAGAAAGATATGGGTATATACATGGGGATTGGAGGTCACGGGAGAGTGAGTGAGATAGTAGTTTGGAACGCTTTGCGAGTTTTGCCACAACCGATTGCGACCGATGAGTGCATTATTGATATAATTTTTGGCTAACCGTTGACTTCACACTAAAACTCTATGGTGAGCTTGAGATGCCCTTAGATGCTGGAACTGGGTCCAATGGACATACTAACTTACACTGGTCTAGGCCTGTGCGATGTTCGATACATCGACGCTTGTTCGATGTTTAAGAAACATCGAATGCGGTTCGATGTCTCATGAGATGCATCGAAACATCGACCCACATCGAAACATCGATCCACATCGAAACATCGATTAACATTGAAACATCGATTCACATCGAAACATTACAACCAGGCCCGGACTGGCTCACCTAAGAGGGCGCGGGACGGTGGACTAGGGGGCGCCACCCACCGGGGGGGTCTGGGGGGTATTCCATACCCCCCAGGTAGGAAGGGGGGTCCGGGGGTCCTCCCCCGAAAAATTTTTGGGATTCAGAATCCGCCAGAACGCAATTTCAAGCCATTTCTAAGCGATCAGATCGGTCATTAAGTCATCTCGATTCTTCGCAAATTTTCATGAATATATTCGACCTTTTAAGTCGTCAATACGGAATCCCGCGGGAAAAAACGAACAGAAAAGTATAATTATGAGCTTAGAAAGACTATGAAAAAAGAGGAGAGAATATGAATGCGTAGTTTCTGGATCTTCGAATTCTCGTTTATAGTTTTCCGCCGAACGACTCTATATTAACAGAAGGACCATGTTGATCGAGGAAAAATAAACTCACATTTTATGTCAGAGTCGGATGAAAATACTAGATTTTATTTATCTATTTATTTTAAAATTTAAGGAGCTGCCATCAAAATGATAAATTCTTTCTCAGTATACACAAAACTTCTTAGTCAGTATGTGTATACTGTATAGGCAGTGGCGCCACAAGACATTTGTCTTGCGGGGGGGTGGGGGGGGGGGGGGGGGGGGGGGGGTTGGTACGACTCTAATTCCGGGGGGTCTGGGGGTATGGAATACCCCTCAGTACAAGCGGGACCTATAAATTAAAAACTGCCCGTTGTCCCAATGGGCAGTTCAATCATCTTATGGTACCCTTCGTACCAAACATTTTTATTCCTTTTCACCTTAACTATAGTAATATGAATTAATTCTTTGAAGATTTCATGTATTGTAAACTTTTTCTTCGGGCTGGGGAGCTGTCGTGCCCCAGTTCCACCTTGTAGTTTCAAATATAAAAAAAAAAAAAAAAAAAAAAAAAACAAGCGGGGGGGCCGGGGGTCCTCCCCCCGGGAAAAATTTTTTAATTTTCCTGACCTTCAGATTGAATTTAACGGTACTTTCATGTAAAGTAAAATTGAACTGTTCAAATATATTTTCGATTTTTCCTGCATGAAATCGTTGCGATGCTCTCGACTCATAATTGGAGGGAGAAGAGTCAAGTGGAATGTGGATGAAGGAGCCATGGAATATTTTGGGGAAAGAGGTTGTTTCATCGCCCATTAGGAATGGGCTGTGTATGGATTTCCTTCATTTTTTCAGGGCTGATAGAGCTATTCACGGGGAGTCTAAATATGGTCTATTTTTTATTTCAGCCTTCTTAGATCCGAGGGGGCGGGGGGGGGGGGGTCGAAGGTAAAACGGTTTTTCGGCCATAACTTTTGAACGGTTAAAATGATCAAAACCAATTTTTTTTTAAACGAAAGACCTTTAAAAGATCCATCTTTTGTTGTGTATGATGTTTCAAAAATATTGAATTTTAGTTGAGTTATAGCATTTTCAAAATTTTGGAAATTCCAAAAAATAAGATTTTTGAATTTTTTTCATTTGCGGATCGCACGGAGGAAAACAAAAAAAACTGTCTGAAAGAAATTCCTTTCTTTTCCGGTTCAAATGAGCTAAAGTTTGTTTTTGAGAAATGATTTGTCTTTGAGCTATGAATTTTTGAAGTGTCAAAAATAGCTACTTTTGCGTTCTTAGCGGTTCTTAGTGGGGGAAGGGGGCGTTCCTGCTCGTCTCTTACACGTTAATTAGGGCGCAAACCATGCCGCCCTTGACTCATCTTATGTGACATATGACGGAGGGCGCCAAGAGGAGGGGGAAAGCGCCCTCTCGTGTCTTACTTTAACTAGTGTGCAAAGCATTCAGCCTTAGAATCATGTTATGTGACTTTGGGCGAAGCGTTGGGCGGAAAGTATGGGGTGTAATGCGTTCCCATACACTTGTGCCTTCTACGTTAGTTACGGCGCAAACCATGCCGCCCTCGGTTGATATGAGTTATAGGACAAAGGGCGCCCTATGACACATGATATTTGTAGTACTCAAGTCACCGAAAATTAGACTCCCAGAATCGCGGCTTTCAGCTGCTTGAGGTTTTTTTTTTTTTTTTTTTTTTTTTTTTTTTTTTTTTTTTTTTTTATGGAGGGCGCTGGGGCGCCACGGACAGAGGGCGCACCGGGCATCTGCCCGGTTGCCCGGTGAGCCAGTCCGGGCCTGATTACAACTTTGATTCATATCGATTTTTCCGACCAAAGAGTCGTGTTGGTCATTGTTCCAATCGATTTTTAAAACAAAAATCAAGAAATATGACAGTTTTTGTTGATTTTTTGTTATTTTGATGTAAATGTAATGCTTACATGCAGATCGATTTTTCGATGCATATCGATGTTTCGATGTTTTTAAGTGAATTAATGATTCGATACCGATCGATGTTTCGATGTTTTTAAGTGAATTAATGATTCGATACCGATCGATGTTTCGATGTGGATCGATGTTTCGATATTTTTTGATATTCTTCGATTTTTCGATGTTTCGATACATCGCTCCGATGTTAGAAATCGGCATCGAAGTGACTTCGATGGACCGAACGAGACATCGCACAGGCCTACACTGGTCATACTAACTTGAGCTTCGTGAAATGGTCTAAAAAAAAACTCTAAAAAATAGGAATTTCATCATTTGGGGGGGGGGCGACCATTCAAAAGCGCCAATCCCCAAAAAAGATAAGCCAAAAGCGCTAAAACATACACCAAATACGCCAAGGAATTTTTGAAAAAGTAGCCCAAAAATGGCAATTTGCTGCGAAATCAATAGTCAAAAAGCGCTATAACAATGACCTCAAATAATAGGGGGTGTAAATGACCCCACGTCCAAAAAACATAAAAAATTAAAATCTTAGACGAAGTTTGCTTGAATTTTCGAGCCAACCTATTTCAAAAAATTATTGTCCTTAGAATATAGGGCTGTTTGAAAAAGGCATGCTTTTCCCGCGCAAAAATTCTCTTCCATTCTTATATAGATTTTTGATTTACTGAAAAGCAATGTCTTATTGTCATGTCAGTTCAACGAAAGGTTATCGTAGGTGTGCGATCTCGGTCATGCGTATTTGTTTGCTTATCCCGAACTTCTCATTTAATTGTGAATGCAGGTTTCTCACTCTCGCTATCTCTTTCTCTCCTTCCCTTCTTTTCTCTGTACAGTTCTAAATCGTTTAATCCACGGTGCATCCAAATGCGCCGATTCTGGGGGTTTCGGCGTTTCCATGATCGCCAAAAAAAATGGAATTGGTTTTGGATCGGGCCCTCTTGAGAACGACTATCCCTTAAATTTGTAAGTTTCATGTAAAGGGGTGGGGGGGGGTTATGCTATTTATGCCCCTCCAAATTATGACTCCTATTTTCTAAACCTTTGGTGTATATGAGAAAATACCACTTTAGTATTTCAGGAATAAAGGCGTAAGTTTTTAGTTTTCGTTCTTCGGAGCAAGATTAGATGGGCGAATAGCAAACGGAGTTAGTTAGGGAGTGGATGATATCGAGTCAAAGTCTTAGCTCGAATAAACAAAAATCACACTCAAGACGAGAAACGGAACGATTGGCCGCGAAGCGGCCACCGGCCTCTTGTTGTATATACAGGGTGTTGATTAAAATATGTACCATCTCGAATTTCTCGCGAACGGCTTCGAATTTCATAAAACGCCGAAACACGTCTAAAATATTTTCGAGGGGGACATCTTTTTTGGGGGTCGCCGATTTTGTGGGCCCCCCTGGGGGGCCCCCAGGGGGGCCTCACGACCCTAAATCCCATACTTCAAATGGGGACCCCCAATTTTTATTTAACCCTTTGAGGGGCAGTGGCTAGTGCCACTAGCCACCTTTTATATATTTTTTCCTGAGCTTATGAGATAGTGGCTATTGTTACTAGCCACTTTTTTTGGTTCGTAAGATGTTCTAAAATGGGGAAAAAATATTTTCCACATGGTAGCACAGCGGTAAACATTATTTTTAGACCAGGTAAATGTTGACATTTTGAGATTTTCCCTCCAATGTAGACCGGCCCCCACTAATATAGTGATATTTTTTTTTCTAGAAGGTTTAGGCAAATTTTGAAGGCAGATTATGAATCTTGAAAATATTTTGAACATTTTGAAGTACTAGTGAGTAAAATTTGCTGATTTTGTAATATAATTACAAGCGTTAGAATAAGGTGGCTAGTTCCACTAGCCACTGCCCCTGAAGGGGTCAAACAGTGATGCATTGTCTATTTTCAAGTTTTTCGCCTTTTAGAAGGAATTTTAGGGCTCAGATAAGACATTCAGAGACTTAAACAACTAACTTAAACACTAAAACAACTTAAACTAAACTTAAACAACTTATTAACATTCTAAATTCTTGAATTCAGCCAATAATAGGCCTCGGAGATTAATTGAAGCAACATCGTCGTTTACAGCATTCTATACAGCGTTTTGCCGCTTTACAGCATATTTTGGATTTTTTTCGGTACTTTCATGAAGAATGTAATTTTTTTATTCTATTTATATTATCTTTATAGTCTAGAAAACAACTTGAAAAAAGAAAAAAGTCACATCCTCTGTTGCAACAGAGCCAATAATCACTTTTTAGCGCAGCTCGCAGCAAAAATGTTGCTCTGCCTCACACTTAATTCGGATTAACTTCAAAAGTTACAATTTTTTGGGGTAAACTCTACTGAGCAATTTTGTTTTGCATAGTGTAAATAACAATTTTATGATTTTTCGAGATTTTTGGTGCTCCTCAAGATGTCTAAAAAGTTAATTTTAGTCGATCATAGGTCAAAAAGTGCCATTTACTCGTTATTTTCAAGACTAAACCATGTTTAAATAAGTTTCTTGACTGTGTTTACAATTTTTTCTCATAAATAATTGTTTGATTGATTGATTCTAACTTATAGTTGTCATTGTTTGGCCCTTTAAAATTAATTTAAACCTGATTTTCGAAAAAATCTGGTAACCAAATTTTCTAGCCCTTTGAGGGGCAGTGGATAGTTACACTAGCCACCTGTTTTCTCCTGTACTAGTATATGGAATTGCATGAAAATTTTTTTGGGGTCTATTTTTACCCCAAGGAACCTAGAAATGCAAAAAAAAATTTGGAAAAAAATGATTTTCCTCAATTTGCCCCTCAAAGGGTTAATATTTGGAAAGGAAATAAAATTCTATGACTTTTGGTGCAAACCGGAAGTCGATATCGTTTTTTGTTTTCGATATACCGAAGGTCAAAGTTCGATATGGACCCATCTTCAAAAATCCGTAACTCCCCTTTGAATGGTCCAAATTGAAAAAACTTTGGGTCTAAATTGCTTTACAGAGCAAGGTCTTTTCAAATAAAACCACGCATTTTCCAAAAAAATTATTTTAAGGGGGGTTTTGGGCCCCTAAATTTTTTTGAAAATTTGAAAATTTGAAGAGGCTGTAAAAAAGAAAGGACTTCAATTTTCAAAAAACGCTGAAACACGGGTCCCATTATTTCAAAGGATACCCATTTTCTTGGGGTCGGCGATTTTCAGACCCGACAGGGGGGCGCACAGTGTTCGGAGCGACCCGGATCTCTGGCAGAAACCTCAACTTTGAAATCGGCTCAGAAGTGGGTTTAAAGGCCTTATGTCCCTTCTAAAGGGTCTAGAACATGCATTTTAGCCATATTTGATGAATTTGGAAGTCCCAATTTTGCCCCCACAGACATGTGAAAGTACAGGTTTTGACGCGAATTTTGAGTCAACTTGGGTGGGTTTACGTATAATTGTAAAAAAACCATATTCTTTTACTCATATTCCAATTCAGCCTTGTGTCCTTCATTTAGGACATATGAACTTACTTTTAAGCCATTTAAACATTTATTTCATGTTTATTGTGAGGGGGGTTGGACCCCTCAAAAATCGACTTTTCATGTGCACTTGCGCCCTTTTTGGAGGACGTTTAAAAAAATGCCTCGCATTGCTCCGCAAATCTAAGGCAAAGAACGTTCAGAGAAACATTTTTTCTGAGCGATCCAGCAATAAAACCCTGCCCGAACTTGCCCCCTTTTCTTATTTTTGTGTTCAAAAGTGGCTCTGCGGCTTGTGTGGGACTCAGTCATTTTCATGAAAATAAAAATAAAAAATTAGTTAATAAAATCTAAAATTAAATCTGATATCAAAAATGAAATCTACGACATAAAAAACCTTCAAGTACCGAGTTTCAATGAATTTTGAGCATTCTAGAGGTTTCCGCCAGGGATCCGGGTCGCTCCGAACACTGTGGGGCGGGGGTGGGGGTCACATTCCTCAAAATTTGAAAATTTTAAATGATAACGACCCAGACCCCTGCTTTGTGATACATCGTTAAAAAGATCGTTACAAGCAGAACATTTTGGTGCAAACCGCGGTTCGATATCTTTTTTCGTTCTCGATTAATCGAAGATTAAAGTTTCATATCGTTCATATCATACATTTGGTCGATATGAAACTTTGACCTTCGATTAATCGAGAACGAAAAAAGATATCGAACCGCGGTTTGCACCAAAATGTTCTGCTTGTAACGATCTTTTTAACGATGTATCACAAAGCAGGGGTCTGGGTCGTTATCATTTAAAATTTTCAAATTTTGAGGAATGTGACCCCCGCACCCGCCCCCCTGTCGGGTCTGAAAATCGCCGACCCCAAGAAAATGGGTATCCTTTGAAATAATGGGACCCGTGTTTCAGCGTTTTTTGAAAATTGAAGTCCTTTCTTTTTTACAGCCTCTTCAAATTTTCAAATTTTCAAAAAAATTTAGGGGCCCAAAACCCCCCTTAAAATAATTTTTTTGGAAAATGCGTGGTTTTATTTGAAAAGACCTTGCTCTGTAAAGCAATTTAGACCCAAAGTTTTTTCAATTTGGACCATTCAAAGGGGAGTTACGGATTTTTGAAGATGGGTCCATATCGAACTTTGACCTTCGGTATATCGAAAACAAAAAACGATATCGACTTCCGGTTTGCACCAAAAGTCATAGAATTTTATTTCCTTTCCAAATATTAAATAAAAATTGGGGGTCCCCAATTGAAGTATGGGATTTAGGGTCGTGAGGCCCCCCTGGGGGGCCCCCCAGGGGGGCCCACAAAATCGGCGACCCCCAAAAAAGATGTCCCCCTCGAAAATATTTTAGACGTGTTTCGGCGTTTTATGAAATTCGAAGCCGTTCGCGAGAAATTCGAGATGGTACATTTTTTAATCAACACCCTGTATTTCTCTTGTAGCGAAGATTAAAAAAAAAATAAATTAAAAATAAAACAAGCAGCCAGCAGATTTTGTATCGCAGTCTAGCGATACAAAGATAACATGCAGTCAATCAGTGTAAGCTGCTTTGACTGCGTTGTTATTCTTGTAATACCGCTTTTCATTAAGTTTCATAGCATATAGGGTGTCAATTAAAAAAGGAGCTAGGCCAAATATCTCGAGAACGGCTCCGGATTTTGAAAAACACTGAAACACGTGTTCAAATGCTTGAGGGGGACATCTTTATAGGGGGTTTCCGATTTCGGGGCCATCTCCAGGGGGCCCGCAGGGCGGATACCACGTCCCTAAATTAAATACTTCAAACAGGGTCCCCCATATTTTATTTATTAATCGAAAAGAGGGTGAAATTATCAGACTTTTGGTGCGAATCGAAGTTTAATATCGGTTTTCGTTTTTGATACATCGAAGGTCAAAGTTCGATTTGGACTAATTTTCAAAAAATCATTACTCCTCTTTGAAGAGTCGGAATTTAAAAATCAAGGACACAAAATACTCTAATAAGTAAGCCCTTTTCAGAAAAAAATTTAATTATGACAAACATTTAGTCAAATTTTGGTTTTGAAGCTCCCAAAACTTTTAGACGTTTTTGGCCCCCAAGGAGGGCCATCTGAAAAATTCTGAGGTACAACCCCTATTGATTGATACATAAATAAAAAAGGCGTAACAAACTGAGCATTTCGGTGCAAACCGGAGTTCGATATCGTTTTTCACGATCGAGATATCGCAATCTGTAAATTGACATTCGATATCTCAAATGTAAAAACGATATCCACCCCCGGTTTGCGCCGAAATGCTCAGTTTGTTACGTCTTTTCGATTGATGTATCACTCAATAGGGGTCGTAATTCGGAATTTTTCAGATGGCCCTCCTTGGGGCCCAAAAACGTCTAAAAGTTTTTTGAGCTTCAAAACCAAAATTTGAATAAATGTTCGTTATAATTGAATTTTTTTCTGAAAAGGGCTTGCTTTTCAGAGTATTTTTGTGTCCTTGAGTTGTGAATTCCGACTCTTCAAAGAGGAGTAAAGTAATGCTTCTTGAAAATGGGGCCAAATCGAACTTGGACCTTCGATATAATCGAAAACGAAAAACGTCGACGTTTAACTTGTACCAAAAGTCTTAAAATTTTACCCTATTTTTGATTATTAAATAAAAAAAATTGGGGCCCCATTGAAGTATTGGATTTAGGGAGGTGGTAGCCCCCTTTGGGGGACCCCCCAGAGAGAGACCCCAAATCGGCGTCCCCCTAAAAAGATGTCCTGCTCAAAAAAATTTTAACACGTGTTTCAACGTTTTTCGGAATCCGGAGCCGGTCTCGAGATATTCGGCCTGGCTCCTTTTTTAATTGACACCCTGTATACATGGTGATCCAGAGCACCTGTACCAGGCATTTTTCTTGAGAATGGCTGATTGAAATGTTTTGAAACATGGAAGTCGCATAGGGAATCAACCCTAAATTTTTCATTTATCATATTATCGATAGCTTCCAATACTTAGCCCTTTGGGGCATTTTTGAATGGGGAGGCTCAATCACATCTATATCTCAATTTTTTTTTCAAAAAAGCTCTTTTAAAGTTATGAGAAAAGCTGGTGTCCTTGAAGTTCAGGCAATTTCCTACATTTTTGCTAACATGGACATTTACCAAAAAACCTCACTTTTTTGAGTTATGGCGGATTTTTGGAAAAAATTTGAATTGGCTTTTGTGGCCACCCTGTTGAGAATTCTTCAAATACATAACAGATTCTGATCAAATGGTTGGAACCATTTTGATTGATGTGCCACTAGTTTGGTACCTTAAAGTGAAAAAATTAGGTGTATTTCGTTAAATTAAAATTTTGGGCAGTCTATGTCTCAGACCATGGAATCGATTCGATTCTGCCATTGAAGTCCCAAAATTTTTGATTTGAAAAAATACACCTTGTTTTTTCTCCTCAAGGTAACATGTTGCACATCGATCAGAAGGTTTCGATATATTTTTTCAGAATCTGTCAAGATTTGTGAGAAATTCTCAACTGGATAAGCAAAAGGGTCGATTCAAAAATCTTCCAAGTCCCTATAGCTAAAAAAAATCTGGGTGTTTTGGTAAATGTCTATGGGAGCAAAAATGTTGGCAATTGCCTCTGCTATGAGGATATGAACTTTTTTCGTACTTTCAGAAGATGCTTTTTTGCACAAACTTGATAAAAGTGTGTGTACTTCTCCTAATATGAACGAGGAGCTGATGAGGGCTTTTGAAAATATCAAAAATGAAAAATTTTGTGTCCATTCCGTAACCGATTTTTTTTATTCAAAACATTTCGATCAGCCGTTCTCGAGAAAAATGCCTGGTGGTATGGTTCCTCTCATCTTGAACTCTAGGCCACTGTCTCTTATTTCGTCATTTGTGAGTGTCTATATTGAAAGTTCTCTTTCATTTGGGTTTTCTCTTAAAACTCTGTGCAGTGTGCTGGTTCCTCTTATCTATAGTTATCATCGCTGCATTATGTTCTGTATAATTTCAATGGGTATGCAGAGTTAGTGAGAGTGGTGGAGTGAGAATTTATTTTCTACGTGAAACTTCTGAGAGCAAGTGCTTTTGTTCATTTTCTTTTTAATTTCTATTAATTTCATGTCACAAATTATTTCCCCAAAAACTTTCAGCTAAACCTCAAGTGATTGCGGCCAAGATCTAAAATTTTTCCCCCCAAACCAGCTCCATTTTACTTCACCTGCCCCAAACACTTCTTCGTGAAAACTTGCTCGAAAAAACTTTTCTTTCAAATATCTTCCTATATTTATTTCCCTACACCCGGTGGACGTGTCGTTCTGATTCAACTTGCAAGTCATGTGATATCAGAGCGACCAAGTCTTAAGTAGAGTCCCTTGATGGAAATATTGTATAGGGAGTACCGACACGACGCTTTATGCATTTTGACAGGAGTCGATTTTGTCGACCGCGTGAACGCATTCGAAGGTTAAGTTCGACGGTGGACCAGTGGTGGGCCGGCGGATTTGCCGGCATTCCGGTCCGTTCCCAAACGTTCCTCTACGAATCGACTCCTTTCGTGTGGAGCCTTCGATGTCGTCGACTCCTGCTCTACTCCGTGAGAGCCTAAAACCAACGACCAATCACAACTCGTTGAGCTCGTGTCGGTACTCCCTATACAATATTTCCATCAAGGGACTCTAGTCTTAAGTTTCCTCGATTAGGTGGCTTCAGAGCTCCTTCAAATAATTTGATACTTCTCCTGATCACATTGTCTATTTTTCGTATAAAGCGCCTTCAATAATTTGATACTTCTCCTGGTAACAGATCTTCCGTATGAAGCTCCTTCAAAATATTTGATACTTCTCCTGTAAACACTTTCGTCTGAATAGCCGCATACAACCAAAAGACATGGTAGCTCTGATTCAACTTGCAAATCATCTGATATAAGAGCGACCAAGCCCTAGTAGCATCAACTCCTATTTTGTTCAAATAAAATGGCAATTTTATTTTGAAATGTTATTGATATTTCAAAGAAATTTTACTTGAATAAATCTCAGATAAATCTTAGTTAGGTTGACTTTTTCTTATATTTTATTTGAATAAATGGCAATTTATTTTGAATAAATTGCAATTTTGTTTGAATAAAGTGCATTTTAAATTTAAAATAAATTGCAATTTACTCCGTTAAATTGAAATTTTATTTGAATAAAAAAGTAATTTTTTTTCAAACACTCTTGAACTGTACATAAAATTTCGTACTCTTCGTGAGGTGCTTTGCTTCATGAGAGCTGTGACTGTTAGTGTAATTTCCTTGAACGTTTAACGTCACACCTACCTGCGGTTCAAGTTAATCTGCGCGTTGACTGGTTGTTGAGTTCCATCGTTGATTGTACTTTGAACTGACTTTAGTAAATTATAATAATGTATTTGAAATTAAAATTTGCAGCAAATCTGATTTCAAAGTTGAACTTCAGTCAGTTTGGACATGAAGAAGCAAATAAAAGGATGACTGACTCGTTCGTGGTTCTGAAGTTTGCACGGACCGAACGGAAGACTTTCATTTCATTGAGAAATTAAGAGTATTCTTCAATAAGAGAGCGTTTATAGTTGAATTGAAAGACTAAAGTACCCACTTAGCAGAAATAAGAAACTACTGTCATCATTATGGCAATAATGGTGCAAGAAATCAATCACAACACTGACTTAGAATTACCAGTATTAGGTTTAAGGTTAGGTACTCCGTAGAACTCTGAAGTGACCAAAATACAGTAATTCACAGACACCTTGTTATGAAAAAAAACCAACCTAACTTTCTTTAAAAGTGAAGACAACACCACGTCGTGCGATGCACGAAACGGGGTACCAATTCATTATAATGTTATGTTCTTTTACCAAGGATATAGGTGTGGACAAGAAGGCTGTAAAACGGTGCCATACTAAAATTTTGCTGTGAGGTTGATCGGAGAGCATCCATCTTGCTCCACTCATCTATTTTGCCCAAGTCAATTCGATTCATCCTAGTCAATTGAGCCACTCGAGTGAATGTTAGTATGAGATTCGAGTGAAGTTCAGTCTCAACTTCGTAACCACTTATTTATCGACTGCTTCCAAACAAGAGGGGAAAGTTACTTTATCCTACTTAAGAATCTTAGGTGGATATACCGCTAAAGTAGTCGACAATTTTATCGCAACCGATTGGACCCAAGGATTCATGATTTACTCACAACATTTTAGAAAAGCTGATTTGATTGGTCCAGGTCAAGATTTGTTTCGACTTAGGTTACATCGAGTAGAATTAGACAAATCGAGTTGGCTTTCTCCGATTAGATCTAATGTGTCCAAATTAACACCATCATTTGTACTTGGCTTCTAGGTTTCTCTCTTCAGACTTTGTAAGATTATTGACAAAATTATGACCATTTTCCCTCATGCCCAGAGCCAAAGCCTGGCATCATAAACTGTGCTGTTCAGTGTCGAACACACTTCTTGCACTTTTTCAGTGTAGCTTCATAATGAAGCTTTTTTTCATCCTCGCAAAACTATCCGTTTGCAAGTAAAACATGTCGAATCATCTTCAGCAGTTTCAATGAAAGATGAGTCACTGTAACCATTCTATTAGAGGGGGACCATTTTGAGTATAGGGTTCTGACAAACAATGGTGCCTGTTTCCAAACCGTATCAAAGCGCATTGATAAGCGCTTCATTAGAAACGAGTTGAAACTCTGCGCAAACCAACCACTCTCCCATGCCCTCTGATGCAGTTCAGAAGCGACAGACTGTCTTGTCGGACAGTTGTTCTTAGGTAAATAAATTCCAACCAAACTCGTAGTAAGTAAAATTCACTTCACGAGAGGCTCAATCAACTTGGGCAAAAGAGATGAGTCGAGTGAAATGGATGCTCTCCGATCAACCTCAGCCCACTATTTCAGTCTCAGTCGACATCATTTATCATTGAATGAATGCATCACACAACTTGGTGTTGGTGTTGCCATTTAAATAGTTCTGCTCTCCATGACTGTCATGCAAGCATAGGTACAATTGGTCTGAAATGTAAAGGTCCACCCTTTGCTTTTTTTCCCCTTTCGGTAACTTTACTCTAGACCACGCTCATCGGTTAACGAAGTTATCTACTTCAGATCACTCAACTTGAGGAGATAAAAATGAGTAAATCTGTCTCAGGAAGAGAGAGTTTGCTGAGAGAGGTCAAATTACAAAATTTTTGAATAAATCACCACAAACATACCACTTTCACTCGTCGAAATGCCAAGAAAGGCAATGAGTTACGGCATTACGAGGCAATAACACGCACTGTAGAATCTGGCAAATTAAATGAAAGCTATGAAGAACTTGAGTGTTTCAATTAGTAGAAACTGAAATTAAGGCTTTGATTGACAGAAAACACGCACAGTTCATAAAGAAATTCAGATTTTAAAGTCTCTGATAGACTTCGAAAACACGCGAAAATACATTGCGGAGGGAACTTCGGTTTGTTTTCACAACACAAATCTCTAACCTTAAAATCTCCGAGGCAAATTACGCATGTTTACCAAAGCCTCCGAACTAGATATAGCTCGTTGGTAATCACAGACAAAATAATGAAACTACCAAATTTATTCATAACGGAGACAAATCCTTATGAAAAACTTGGGGTCAATACTCAGTCAAAACCTAACTCAAACATTATTCGAACATTTCAAACGGCGCACTATAGATCCAAATCGAGTCCTAAGTGGTCAAAAATACAAAGACATGAGATATCACAAGCATTGTCGATCCATCAAATGATATTCTCCGATAAGTATGGGACAAGCCAGGAATAAAAAACGGAGCCAAATAAAGCCCTTGAAATCAACTATAGTACCCAGCTAAAATACTAATTTTCCAACTTTGAAAGGATCGAATTTGGACCGCCAAAGATTTGATTTCTATCCTTTGTGCGGCGGACCGAAGAATATCGCGGATTCGATATGGCGCGCGATTCGTTTAGTGACTGCTTAAAGGATAGGGAGACTTTTCGCGTTGCCGCTCCGCAATATATCGAACGAAAGGAATCCACCGAAAAGCAGTATGTGATCATTACGCGCGGAAATCTGACAACGCACGTTTGCGACCAAGCCGAAAATTGTCGATTTTTATGCAGGAAGTTTATGGCCAAAATCGATACAAAACCATAACAAAAATGCCTCCCGGCAGGCCGGTAAGACGAAGTAGATTCCATGCTTGGTTACATCATTTTTTCAAAAATTTAAATATAGGTTATAATTTTCGTTAAATTTTTTTTTATTTCATCAGCTGCTCAAAATCCAAATATTATTGTGAAAAAAATTATATTACCAATAGAGAAATGTGTAATCTTTACAATGCAAGTGAGAAATAAAAGCTAGGTTATATAAGTTTTTCACAAATTTCAATAAATAGGTTATGTTTTTGATTTTCTTTGAATTATTCATTTTTTTTTTTTTTTTTTTTTTATCAGCTGTTCAACATTTAAATAAAAATACCCATGAGAAAAAGATTATAGTACCAAGATAGAAAATGTGTAATCTTTGTAACGCTAATGAGGAATAAATCTGAATAAGAGCAGCTGATCAAACAAGAAAATAAATAAATAACGTACCTAAGCAACAGTGCACGTGTAAAACAAAGAACGAGCAATTATACCAATACTCTATCCTTGTCTTTCACATGTAAAATCCCATTAGAAACTAAATAGCTCCTAAAACACGTAAAACACAAGGAAAATTTAAGGGATGGAGCATATGAACTAAAAATATCCTCCACGATATATACTGAAATTTTTGAACCAAAAAAACAATTTCTTCATATAAAAACACTGCCAAAAAACCCGAAAAACACATCACTATAACTCGCTTACAACGCAATAAACGAAAAAATGACTCGAGTAAAAAAGTTGCGTATCAAAACGGCTAACATAAATTTCCAAAAAAAAAATACTCAAAACAAACACTCCTAAAAATAAACCTCAAAAACACATTTTACGACTCAAACACGGCCCATAACGCGAAAACTAACTGTCGGATTTACACCATCTTCGAACTCATCCAAGAATTAAACCCAACGAATAGTTGAGACAAATTTCAAAAATAAAAACCAAAAATTACGAACAGGATCGTGGGACATAAAAACGGTAAAACTGGCTGAAACATACATATAATATATATTATATATATATATACAATTTTCAACGAGTGGTATTTTCTCACTCAGGGGACCATGAAACGTGCTCATTTGATAAAATTTCCCGAAAAATCCACATCGCACCCTCCGCAATAAGTAGATTCCTGGAATCTACTTAAAAACGAACTCGCTTAAATACCAACTAGCCCGTACCCCCTAGAATGCTGGCCGTGGAGGGCGCCCGTAGGGTGCATGGAACGGCTAGTATTCTATACCTTAAAGTTTATGAGATATATAACTTCTTTTTCGTATTTGCGGTACTTGTCAAGTATCGATACATCAAATACCCTGAAGTTTGGATACCTATCTGTATTCGTTACTTGTCAAAAGTATCAACTTTATTTCAATGGATCGAAGACGTCTCCCCCATCTTTATCTTGAGCCACAGTTTATCGTTTGCCGTTTAAGGGTAATTTTGAGTCAATAGATATATAAGTATATATTATATTTATTTTTTTTTTTTTTTTTTTTTTTTCATCAGAAACATATTTCAGGAAAAGACAGACGCACAAACATTGATTGATTCAAATCTCTCAAAAGAACCAAATTGTGTTATTGGATGATAAATCACTTTAAGAAATGTTCATAAGAAAGAGAGAGCATACCTTGTGCTGGACTAAGTAACCGGCGAGCATGGACTGATTATCCTGGCAGAGTAGCAAAGTGTTGAAAATCCATCAGTAAACTTGCGTGCTGAGGGCAATATCTAAATGATTTACACTGAAACAAATATAATACATCAAGTTTGAAAACGGAGCAAGTTATATGGTACATGACTTCCGGACTGATTATACCGTAATTTTCTTTCATATTATTTTTTTTTTTAACATGCAGTAAGTACTGCATGTTTTTGTTATGGTTTCGTATCGATTTTGGCCATAAACTTCCTGCATAATAATCGACAATTTTCGGCTTGGTCGCAAACGTGCGTTGTCAGATTTCCGCACGTAATGATCGCGTCTCGTTTTACGGTGGATTCCCTTCGTTCGATATATTGCGGAGCGGCAACGCCAAATGTCTCCCTATCCTTTAAGCAGTCACTAAACGAATCGCGCGCCATATCGAATCCGCGATATTCTTCGGTCCGCCGCACAATGGATAGAAATCAAATCTTTGGCGGTCCAAATTCGATCCTTTCAAAGTTGGAAAATTAGTATTTTAGCTGGGTACTATAGTTGATTTTAAGGGGTTTATTTGGCTCGGTTTTCTATCCTGGCTTGTCCCATATTTATCGGAGAATATCATTTGATGGATCGACAGTTCTTGTGATATCTCATGTCTTTGTATTTTTGACCACTTAGGACTCGATTTGGATCCATCGTGCGCCGATTGAAATGTTTGAATGTTTGAGTGAGGTTTTGACTGAGAATTGACCCGAAGTTTTTCATAAGGATTGTCTCCGTTATGAATAAATTTGGTAGTTTCATTATTTTGTCTGTGATTAATAACGAGCTATATCTAGTTCGGAAACTCAGGTAAACATGCGTAACCGCCTCGGAGATTTTAAGGTTAGAGATGTGTGTTGTGAAAAAAAACCGAAGGTTCCCCGCAATGTATTTTCGCGTGTTTTCGAATTCTATCAGAGACTTTAAAATTAGAATTTCTTTATGAACTGTGCGTGTTTTCTGTCAATCAAAGCCGTAACTTCAGTTTTTACGAATTGAATTACTCAAGTTCTTCATAGCTTTCATTTAATTGGTCAGATTCTACAGTGTGTTATTGCCTCGTAATGCCGTAACTCATCGCCTTTCTTGGCATTTCGACGAGTGAAAGTGGTATGTTTGTGGTGGTTTATTCAAAAATTTTGTAGTTTGACCTCTCTCAGCAAACTCTCTCTTCCTGAGACAGATTTTCTCATGTTCATCTCTTAAGTTGAGTGATCTGAAGTAGATAACTTCGTTAACCTAGCAGTGGTCTAGAGAAGTTAGGTACCGAAAGGAAAGAAAAAGCAAAGGGTGGACCTTTACATTTCAGACCAATTGTACCTATGCCTGCATGACAGTCATGGAGAGCAGAATTATTTAATTGTCAGCACCAACACCAAGTTGTGTGATGCATTCATCCAATGATAAATGGTGTCGACTGAAATACTGGGCTGCGAGGTCGATCGGAGAGCATCCATTTCACTTGACTCATCTCTTTTGCCCAAGTTGATTGAGCCACTCGTGAAGTGAATTTTACTACGAGGTTTGGTTGGAGTTTGGTAAGAACTTTTTTAAGTATTTATTTACCTAAGTACAACTGTCCGACAAGATGAGAAAGTTACAATCACATTGTTCTACAATGGAATGTCAGGTGAATATAGCCTGAGGGCTGTTCCACTTAAGAAGTCGACAATTGAATCGTAACTAATTAGACCTAAGGATTCATGATTTACTCATGAGTTTTAGTAATACCTACCAAATATTTATTTAGAACTAAAGCATTTTAACTATCAGGCTTAGACAAGTGGCAGGGCTTGCTTTTGCATTGCATCGCACCAGCACACATCCGTGAGTGGTTGTTTAGCACAGAGTTTTGACTAATTGATAATCACCTGCTCAAGAATGCGCTTTGATGCAATGCAGAAGCAGGTACCACTACTTGTTAGAACCTGATACTCAAAATGCTTCTGCTGTGGTACATTCATATCTAAATTATGATAACTTACGGTTTAAACAATGTTAAAGTTGAAATCCGCTCATGAATGCAGATTCTTCACATGAAGAGCAGCCATTGATTGAGGAGATGAGCGGAGGAGATTATTTAGTATAGCAGGACCATTTTGAGTATCGAGTCCTGTCAAGAAGCGGTGCCTGCTTCTGAACTGCATCAGAGCGCATGGGAGAGCAGTTGGTTTGCGCAGAGTTTCAACTCGTTACTAATCAAGCGCTCATCAATGCGCTTTGATGCGGTTTGGAAACAGGCACCATTGTTTGTCAGAACCCTATACTCAAAATGGTCCCCCTCTAATAGAATGGTTACAGTGACTCATCTTTCATTGAAACTGCTTAAGATGATTCGACATGTTTTACTTGCAAACGGATAGTTTTGCGAGGATGAAAAAAAGCTTCATTATGAAGCTATCTGAAGCTACGCTGAAAAAGTGCAAGAAGTGTGTTCGACACTGAACAGCACAGTTTATGATGCCAGGCTTTGGCTCTGGGCATGAGGGAAAATGGTCATAATCTTGTCAATAATCTTACAAAGTCTGAAGAGAGAAACCTAGAAGCCAAGTACAAATGATAGTGTTAATTGGACACATTAGATCTAATCGGGAAAGCCAACTCGATTTGTCTAATTCTACTCGATGTAACCTAAGTCGAAACAAATCTTGACCTGGACCAATCAAATCAGCTTTTCCAAAATGTGAGTAAATCATGAATCCTTGGGTCCAATCGGTTGTTGCGACAAATTGTCGACTACTTTAGCGGCATATCCACCTAAGATTCTTAAGTAGGATAAAGTAACTTTCCCCTCTTGTTTGGAAGCAGTCGATAAATAAGTGGTTACGAAGTTGTGACTGAACTTCACTCGAATCTCATGCTAACATTCACTCAAGTGGCTCAATTGACTAGGATGAATCGAATTGACTTGGGCAAAATAGATGAGTGGAGCAAGATGGGTAGCTCTCCGATCAACCTTACAGCAAAATTTTAGTATGGCACCGTTTTACAGCCTTCTTGTCCACACCTATCCTTGGTAAAAGAACATAACATTATAATGAATTGGTACCCCGTTTCGTGCATCGCACGACCTGGTGTTGTCTTCACTTTTAAAGAAAGTTAGGTTGGTTTTTTTTTCATAACAAGGTGTCTGTGAATTACTGTATTTTGGTCACTTCAGAGTTCTACGGAGTACCTAACCGTAAACCTAATACTGGTAATTCTAAGTCAGTGTTGTGATTGATTTCTTGCACCATTATTGCCATAATGATGACAGTAGTTTCTTATTTCTGCTAAGTGGGTACTTTAGTCTTTCAATTCAACTATAAACGCTCTCTTATTGAAGAATACTCTTAATTTCTCAATGAAATGAAACTCTTCCGTTCGGTCCGTGCAAACTTCAGAACCACGAATGAGTCAGTCATCCTGTTATTTGCATCTTCATGTCCAAACTGACTGAAGTTCAACTTTGAAATCAGATTTGCTGCAAATTTTAATTTCAAATACATTATTATAATTTGCTAAAGTCAGTTCAAAGTACAATCAACGATGGAACTCAACAACCAGTCAACGCGCAGATTAACTTGAATCGCAGGTAGGTGTGACCTCAGGTGTAGATTTTGTGGTTGAATTTTATTTTCTCCTAGTCTCTGATTTTTGATGCACTTCTGTACCAACTTTACTCACACCAGTAAAATGGTAAATAGAGGAACCTAAAGACAAGTTCAAGCTTTATCCGAGATTACCTGGGATCTGAACGTTAAATGTTAAGGCAAATTACACTAACAGTCACAGTTCTCATGAAGCAAAGCACCTCACGAAGAGTACGAAATTCTGTACAGTTCAAGTTTGTTTGAAAAAAAATTACTTTTTTATTCAAAATAAATTTCAATTTAAAGGAGTAAATTGCAATTTATTTAATTAAAACACTTTATTCAAACAAAATTGCAATTTATTCAAAATAAATTGCTATTATTCAAATAAAATATAAGAAAATGTCAACCTAACTAAGATTTATCTGAGATTTACTCAAGTAAAATTTCTTGGAAATATCAATAACATTTCAAATAAAATTGCCATTTTATTTGAACAAAATAGGAGTCGATGCTACTAGGGCTTGGTCGCTCTTATATCAGATGATTTGCAAGTTGAATCAGAGCTACCATGTCTTTCGGTTGTATGCGGCTATTCAGACGAAAGTGTTTACAGGAGAAGTATCAAATATTTTGAAGGAGCTTCATACGGAAGATCTGTTACCAGGAGAAGTATCAAATTATTGAAGGCGCTTTATCCGAAAAATAGAAAATGTGATCAGGAGAAGTATCAAATTATTTGAAGGAGCTCTGAAGCCACCTAATCGAGGAAACTTAAGACTTGGTCGCTCTGATATCACATGACTTGCAAGTTGAATCAGAACGACACGTCCTCCGGGTGTAGGGAAATAAATATAGGAAGATTTGAAAGAAAAGTTTTTACGAGCAAATTTTCATGAAGAAGTGTTTGGGGCAGGTGAAGTAAAATGGAGCTGGTTTGGGGGAAAGATTTTGGATCTTGGCCGCAATCACTTGAGGTTTAGCTGAAAGTTTTGGTGAAATAATTTGTGACATGAAATAATAGAAATTAAAGAAATGAACAAAAGCACTTGCTCTCAGAAGTTTCACATAGAAAATAAATCACCACTCTCACTAACTCTGCATACCCATTGAAATTATACAGAACATAATGCAGCGATGATAACTATATAGATAAGAGGAACCAGCACACTGCACAGAGTTTTAAGAGAAAAACCAAATGAAAGAGAACTTTCAATATAGACACTCACAAATGACGAAATAAGAGACAGTGGCCTAGAGTTCAAGATGAGAGGAACCATACCACCAGGCATTTTTCTCGAGAACGGCTGATCGAAATGTTTTGAATCAAAAAAATCGGTTACGGAATGGACACAAAATTTTTCATTTTTGATATTTTCAAAAGCCTCATCAGCTCCTCGTTCATATTAGGAGAAGCTCACACACTTTTATCAAGTTTTTTGCAACAAAGCATCTTCTGAAAGTACGAAAAAAGTTCATATCCTCATAGCAGAGGCAATTGCCAACATTTTTGCTCCATAGACATTTACCAAAACACCAAGATTTTTTTTAGCTATAGGGACTTGGAAGATTTTTGAATCAGCCCTTTTGCTTATCCAGTTGAGAATTTCTCACAAATCTTGACAGATTCTGAAAAAATATATCGAAACCTTCTGATCGATGTGCAACATGTTACCTTGAGGAGAAAAATAAGGTGTATTTTTTCAAATCAAAAATTTTGGGACTTCAAGGGCAGAATCGGATCGATTCCATGGTCTGAGACATGGACTGCCCAAAATTTAATTTAACGAAATACACCTAATTTTTTCACTTTAAGGTACCAAACTAGTTCACATCAATCAAAATGGTTCCAACCATTTGATCAGAAGCTGTTATGTATTTGAAGAATTCTCAACAGGGTGGCCACAAAAGCCAATTCAAATTTTTTCCAAAAATCCGCCATAACTCAAAAAATTGAGGTTTTTGGTAAATGTCCTTGAGAGCAAAAATGTAGGAAATTGCCTGAACTTTAAGGACACGAGCTTTTCTCATAACTTTAAAAGAGCTTTTTGAAAAAAACTTGAGATATAGATGTGATTGAGCCTCCCCTTTCAAATATGCCCCAAAGGGCTAAGTATTGGAAGCTATCGATAATATGATAAATGAAAAATTTAGGGTTGATTCCCTATGCGACTTCCATGTTTCAAAACATTTCAATCAGCCATTCTCAAGAAAAATGCCTGGTACAGGTGCTCTGGATCACCATGTATACAGGGTGTCAATTAAAAAAGGAGCCAGACCGAATATCTCGAGAACGGCTCCGAAAAACGCTGAAACACGTGTTAAATTATTTTGAGCAGGACATCTTTTTAGGGGGACGCCGATTTGGGGTCTCTCTCTGGGGGGTCCCCAAGGGGGCTACCACCTCCCTAAATCCAATACTTCAATGGGGCCCCCAATTTTTTATTTAATAATCAAAAATAGGGAAAAATTTTAAGACTTTTGGTACAAGTTAAACGTCGACATCGTTTTTCGTTTTCGATTATATCGAAGGTCCAAGTTCGATTTGGGCCCATTTTCAAGAGGCATTACTTACTCCTCTTTGAAGAGTCGGAATTCACAAATCAAGGACACAAAAATACTCTGAAAAGCAAGCCCTTTTCAGAAAAAAATTCAATTATAACAAACATTTATTCAAATTTTGGTTTTGAAGCTCAAAAAACTTTTAGACATTTTTGGTCCCCAAGGAGGGCCATCTGAAAAATTCCGAATCACGACCCCTATTGAGTGATACATCAATCGAAAAGACGTAACAAACTGAGCATTTCGGCGCAAACCGGGGGTGGATATCGTTTTTACATTTGAGATATCGAATGTCAATTTACAGATTGCGATATCTCGATTGTGAAAAACGATATCGAACTCCGGTTTGCACCGAAATGCTCAGTTTGTTACGCCTTTTCTATTTATGTATCAATCAATAGGGGTTGTACCTCGGAATTTTTCAGATGGCCCTCCTTGGGGGCCAAAAACGTCTAAAAGTTTTGGGAGCTTCAAAACCAAAATTTGACTAAATGTTTGTCATAATTAAATTTTTTTCTGAAAAGGGCTTACTTATTAGAGTATTTTGTGTCCTTGATTTTTAAATTCCGACTCTTCAAAGAGGAGTAATGATTTTTTGAAAATTAGTCCAAATCGAACTTTGACCTTCGATGTATCAAAAACGAAAAACGATATTGAACTTCGATTCGCACCAAAAGTCTGATAATTTCACCCTCTTTTCGATTAATAAAAATATGGGGGTCCCCGTTTGAAGTATTGAATTTAGGGACGTGGTATCCGCCCTGCGGGCCCCCTGGAGATGGCCCCGAAATCGGAAACCCCCTATAAAGATGTCCCCCTCAAGCATTTGAACACGTGTTTCAGTGTTTTTCAAAATCCGGAGCCGTTCTCGAGATATTTGGCCTAGCTCCTTTTTAATTGACACCCTATATGCTATGAAACTTAATGAAAAGCGGTATTACAAGAATAACAACGCAGTCAAAGCAGCTTACACTGATTGACTGCATGTTATCTTTGTATCGCTAGACTGCGATACAAAATCTGCTGGCTGCTTGTTTTTTTTTTTTTTTTTTTTTTTTTTTTTGTGGGTATCGTCGATACAACCGTACAGAATATGCAAAACAAGCATCATATTCATATGGAAATTAGTGATTTAATAGGTTTTTGGATGATAGGTACATCATAAAACCTTTTGTCTGAAATCAATCAAGAGAGATTATATGGAGGATGCAGATAAACGGTTCCTATTCCTCGATTACATAAGTCATTCCGATAAGTCATGTTTTCAAGAGGGTTTTAAAAAGAAGAGCTCAATATAACTTAAAATTATTTTATTTCACACATTTCTTTCAAATTCAAGAGGAATCATAACGATGCTACTTGCTCACTTTAGGAATCAAGGCAAGATTCTAAAAGAGGGCTAATAAAACAATGAGTGTGCTTTCTGAAAAATCAGCATTGTGATTAAATGAAGATTTTTGATGAAGAACGCACCATTTGTTATGGGACCCTTTTTCCGGAAATGACCTCAATGGGTCTGTTGCAAACTTTTGCTACAACGACAAAGAGTGTTCCATTCTATGTAAAATCGCCCGAAAAGTCCACTGGTGGCATCAGAAAGTCATGAAATGCGATAATAAAACTCACAAGAGACGTTTAATGAAATTTAAAATGGCGGTAAAGTATCGAGCAATCTGTATGCATGCACCTTTAACATCCAAGGATTGCCAACGTTGACAACCTCACAGCTTCAGAGGTTATGTGTTTATTTACGTTGTGATTGATTGTGATCGATATTGTGAGGTTGACTATCCTTGGATGTTCGTGGTGCATGCATACAGGGTGCTCGATATTTACCGCCATCTTGGATTTCATTATACGTCTCTCGTGAGTTTCATACTGCATTTTATGACTTTCTGATTCCACCAATGGACTTTTTACGCACTTTTACATGAGATTGAACACTCTATAGCGCTGTAGCAAAAGTTTGCAACAGACCCATTTTCGTTTTTTTTAAGCGTCGTTGAGGCATCATTTTATTCCTTAAAATCTCCTGAAGAAGGTTCAGGCATATTTTAGGCAAGTTTGGCAGCACTCAAAAGTACGATACATTCAACGACCAACCCAGCGCCGAACTCTAGTTGCTAAGCAGCAATTAATTCAAGCCATCGCTTAAGAGATCTCGTGAGACTTCAATGCGTAGAAAGGAGGAGAAAAAAAAAAAAAAAAAAAAAAAAAAAAAAAAAAAAAAAAAAAGGTTTTATAGAAAGAAAGAATTTCGAGCCTGAAAATAATTTACCTGAAAGCTGACCAGGCGAACGCTCCGAGACCAACGGCCATGATTAGACAGAATATGACTCCAGCAGGCGCTGTTACATGAGAGGCGGCAAACATGAAAATCGTTTGACTTATGAACGCAGTGCAGTTGAAGAGTTTCCGTGTCTGTTATCGAAAAAGAGAGGAAAATAATGAATGAATGTGCAACAACAAAAGACAGACGACGCTCGCTGTGACTGGTAATTAATTAAGTGAATGGGCTCATAAAAAAAAACCAACAAATTAGACAGGTATCCCCTCTCTTCATGCCTTATATGTTTATTTCCATTTTGAGTAGTTTTGAAACTGAGTCGGTCAGCTTATCATGCAAGAAGTTAATAACGCTTGAGAGTGATGGAACAAACTTGTTGTTTTTTCTGAAGATCCAATGAACAACACATGTGCTCGTCCAAAAGCAAAAATACTGTCGACCTTTAGAGCCGTGTGCTTTTAAAGATTCTACGATGTTTCAAGGGCTCTTCCTCTGCCTTCTGCAGACTGGCTAATTAATTTTAATCAGTGGCGACTCGCGCAATGTGGCAACAACGAATTCTCCACCATTTAAATCTACGTAAAATAATTGATTTTCGGGGATTCTCTGCATCCCTGATCGATGCTTTTGACTAGGTTCAAAATTCAAATGGTAAAAAGACATGGTTGCCAGATAGCACGAGCCGCCACCGATTTCTACGTGCGTGTTAATAGAGGCGGCATATTATTACATCAATGTGAATCTTCAGCGTTTAGTGCTGATTCCTGCCACAAGAATGCTACCGTTCTATTATTGTCAAATTACAGGCCAAAAGTAATTTAGATTCAAAAAGACGGTTAGGCTGAAAATGCCATAAAACAAAATATCGAGAGTTGCGATTTTTGTATGGAAGCGTGATATTCCATTTTTCGGTACTTTCAGTCTTGTTTTCAAGGTTATTCAGTGGCGAAGCCAGGAATTTTTCTAGAGAGGGGGGGGGGAGGGTCCAGGGTCCGAAAATTGTCAAGGGGGAGGGGGGGTCCAAAGATACTAATTTGGTCAACTTTGCCTGAAAACGCAAAAAATTACCTTTTTTTAGGGCAAATTTGGTGTCAAGGGGGGGAGGGGTCCAGACCCCTGGACTCTCCCCCCTCTTGGCTACGCCATTGAGGTTATTGACTAGGTATTTTACAGAGATACTTCAGATAGTTATATAGTGACTAACTTTCCGCGTTTCAGAAATAAATTACTTTTGGCTTTTAATTGGACATTAATCGAACGGTAGCGCTTTGGTGGCTGCAATCAGCACTCAACGCTTCAGCTTACCCTTATTAAATGCGGTGAAGTAGAAGTATGGCGATCCTTAACCCTTTCCAGACAGTGGCGTAGCGCGCAATTTGGCAACGTTGCATTAGAACATTTAAACTATGTAAAAGGTCGAATGCGAAGGTGTTCACGAACACCCAATAGTTCGATCTCTCTAATGGATTTAAATGGACACATTACAACGTTGCCAAATTGCACGCTACGCCATGCCACAGCTCAATTTCAACGGTCGAGCGTTGCGTTGTCTATCAGTTACCTGGTCGTGAAAGGGTTTTAGGCAAAGGATTTCTCAGCAATTACCGATTTACGAATTATTAATTCAAATGAAGGTATACCAAAATTCGAAAATTTCAGAGAAATCGTCAATCTTCACCTTTCTACAACACATTTTCTCGTTACGCCACTGCTTCTGCGCGGGTATTAGGTCATTACAGTCTATTGTTAATCGGAATACTTCAACAGCTGGGTCATATGATCGGAATAACTAACCTGAGTTGTGGTAAGATGATGAGATCGAACATAATCGGCAAGGTAACCCGACCGTTGCATGACTAGAGCCATCACTAAGTACGGAAGGGCCGAAATGAACCAGATCCAGCCAAGTTGAAATTTAGAGTATCTAAAAACAGCGTTAGATGGAGAAAAGTTAACATTAGATGAATTTTTATAATTACCTACAGCTTACCTACTTTGCTTAAGTGACGTCGCGCGGAATCTGCAACGCTGCATTTCATCTCTTTAAAGCAAAATATCGATGGGGGGGGGGGGGGGTGAAATTTGCACATTCTCCAGTTCAACCTTTTTTCTGCGTTGCCTACTAAATGCAGCGTTACCAGATTGCACCCGAGGCCATTTCCGTTCATTTTTTTTTTTAAAAAAAAAAAACCAAATTTTTCATTTAATTTTTTCATATTTTTTATTATTTATTTACTTTTTAACTTCAGGTATCATGAGTCCTTTGAGTATAATCATCATACAAGCCATTTTTCCCATCCGTTCATGGCTCACACGACTTTTACCTGCAGGCTGCTCAGCTTTTTTACTTTAAAACCAATTTTTAAGACTGTCTATGGTGATGAAGCAATTGGTCGAACATTGAAAGAGTTTTATTGAAAAGGGTATAAGCGAAACTGAAAAGAAAACACTCTTGAGGAAATGTCATTCTGAATTTACCTTGCATAAAAGTTGGGAGCTGAGTGAGGAGAGTGTAAAATCCCCAATTCTCACAAAAATGAGCAAAAACGATGGCCCATACTGGCATCGACGTGACAATGTCCTTCCAAGGCACAGGTGCCTGAAAAAAAAAAAAATACGCAAATTTACTTTGGGAAACAAATGCAAATTAAGATTAAAATGATAAAACCTTTGCCTGAAAACATCGATAAAATAGACGATGGAAAAAAAAAACTCTGCATAGTTTCAAATGGTGTCGTGAGTATTCACCAAGGCGACAAATCACCGGGAAAAAATTAAGATAAAATAAATAAATAAACATAAAATAGATGGGAAAATTAATAAATCAATGAATAAAAAAAAATATATAAGCATTAATAAATTGATTTTTTTACATGAAGAAGTAAAAATCGGTGCAGTTGCGGCTAGTGCAATGTGACAACAACGGATCCTCTCCATTTAAACCTATGTAAAATAATCGATCTTCTATAGAGATTCATTGAATCTCTGAGAAATCGATACATTTGAATAGGTTTGAATATCAACAAGCATAATTACCAAAAGGCAACATCCACTATTGAACCAGTGCATAATTATGGGGGAGGATGGAGGAACAATTGTAAAACTTTTGACATATTCAGCTCTGACTACATCATTTTTGTTAGAAAATTACAATTTTACACGAGTTATCTACAACCTACACCTACTTTAACCCTTAAGGACCAGGTTAGTTCGAGAGAACACCACTCCTCCGTTTCTACAGGGAAGGTAGTTAACTGTTCGTACTTGATGGAGTTGGAATTGCCTACACGACAAATTGAAGGCGCCCGACGAGACCTTATGTAGTGTTTTCATCTTTTTTGCGTTTGTCCGGAATGAATACTGAATCAATGTGAAATAGACTAGAGGTGAACAACGAGTATACTCGGGCATGGTCCATAAGGGGTTAAGGGTGATTGGCCGTTATAGAGCTCATTTTACGAAAGTTGGCCGATGACAGATAGGTTTGTTTACGCGCAGAGACGAGTTTGCGTTTTTGCGCATGTGCAAGAACGCAAACACGTCTTTGCGCAGTGAGCCACATGATGACTCATCGGCCTTCTTTCGTGAAATGAGCTCTACCCAAGTAAAGAAAATTCTATGAGCTCCTGTTCTAATTTTCTATACGTGGACATGAAAATTGCATTGATTTAACTATTGAGAAAATTAAGGAAAGTGTTAATGAATAATTATAGAAACCTATAGTGAAATGGGTCTGTTGCTAACTTTTGCTACAGCGCCGTAGAGTGTGCAACCTTATGAAAAATCGCGTGAAAAGTCCATCGGTGGCATCAAAAAGTCATGGAATGCAGTATTAAACTCACGAGAGACGTTTAATGAAATCCAAGATGGCGGTAAAATATCGAGAAACCCTGTATGCATGCACCACGAACATCCAAGGATACCCAAACCCTCACAATCTCGATCGCCCCCAATCATACAACGTAAATAAACACATAACCTCTGAAGCTGTGAGGTTGTCAACGTTGGCAATCCTTGGATGTTAAAGGTGTATGCATACAGATTGCTCGATATTTTACCGCCATCTTGGAATTCATTAAACGTCTCTTGTAAGTTTATTATCGCATTTCATGACTTTCTGATGCCACCAGTGGACTTTTCGGGCGATTTTACATACGATGAAACACTCTTTATCGTTGAAGCAAAAGTTTGCAACAGACCCATTTTCCACATGAAACATTGGAACAGAGGTCATGAAGTTTTTTTACTACAGTAAAATTTATGTTTGAAAAGACTACAACTTTAAACCCCTATTATCCCAGAACTTTTTCGGTCACGGATTTTTATGAAAATCTCAAAAGTTGTTTGGTAATTATGGCATGGTGCGAAAACGCACCATCGGGATATCGGTGTATAACATGGTTGCATACCCTAGGAGCTCAAAAAGTGAGGAACAAAATTTTTTGGGGCGTTTTTGCACGACCCGGGGTAAAATGGGTTTTAAACAGAGAAGCTTTCAATTTTATTGGGCACGCTTGAAACCCATATACCTTGTTGTCCGATGTGTCTCCAAGAGTATCTTGAATGTATTTCAATTCTTCGGCGGATATGTAGGGATCTTGATCTGGGCTATCTCGCACAACTGTCAACCAGATTAGCACCCAGAATAATCCAATGAGACCTGAAATGAAAAATAATGATTGAGAATACACGGGATAAATAATAATAAGAGATTGCTAATCCTAAGAGATATGGCACTTCCTAGTTCCTATCTCCGCCGAGTTGAAAAACTGTTGGCTTGGCTCCTTAAAAAACGCCTGCAGAATGGCCGTGATACAACGTGCAGTACGCTGGTGACCGTAAACATTTTGTTATTCATAAGTAGGCCTCTTTAACGACATAACTGTCCGCGGAAGCACCAAACATCAGTTTTTCTTTAAACTAAATTTCAATGTATTTCAATGAATTTTCTTGATACATACATTAATAGTGTGCTAATCTATAGTATTTGGGACGCTGATTTCAAAAAATTTTATCATTTTCTACTAACTCGTCCCGATTTTACGCATATTCTACTTTTAAAAAATGTTCGTGATAAAGTTTAAAATTTTGGAAAATCTAGAATATTTCGATCAAAACTAAGGCCAAATTCGAACTCGGTAGGTCAATTTACACGGAGCGCACACTGCTTACGCGATTTCAGGTCCAATTTAAAAAGGGAAAGGGGGCATTGAAGGCGCCCACTACCTGTCAATAACTTGGAGTTTAGCTTATGTTAATAGAAAATTTTAAAAAATAAGAGGCAGATCTGCATATAGTTGAGAAAACTTAGAGACTCGGGCGTAGTTTTGAAAGGACGAACAAAAATTGTTAAAAGAATGTTCGAGAAATGCGACTTACCTGGAATGTAGAAACAGGATGACCAGCCAAACTTTTCAGCCAAAAACCCGCAAACTGGGTACGCGACAACCGTGCCGACAAAACTTCCGGAAAATGCAACAGAGGCCAGCTGAGTTCTTTCCATCGGAGGCGCCCTTTGTGACCAAACAGCATGAATGCACGGATACGTTACCCCCTGTTCAATTAAAAATTAACAATAATTAAATATCTACGACAAACTCATGCGCTAGTCCATCCGGACTTAAAAGATAACGATTTCATTTCTAATATCTTTCACACAATAGGTAAACCCTGATATTTGAAGTGGCGGTAACGTTAAACCTATCTTATGATGATAAATGTTCCATTAGAAATGACCAGAATTCTGGGGGGTGATCACGGAGGATCGGATCGTTTTGGTATCGTTATCGTTATCGTTTGCATTAAATCAAATGGGCTTGCTTCTGCGCAACTCGATCGCGCAGGTGACCCCCTCCTCACCTCTTCCTACTTCAAACGATCGAGTTTACGACAGCCTCCGACCCATCACTTTCTTTCGTCCGTTTCAATCGTTACGAGGGACTCAAAACGATTCGATCAGTTGAGCCACCCAAAAGGGTTTACAAGTAAACGATAACGACAACGATACCAAAACGATCCGATCCTCCGTGATCACCCCCCCGATATGAAGTTCCCGAAAAGAAATTCTGGCATTTACTAGGCGAGTACTGTTTTTTTAGTTTGGATCATCGCAAATTTGGCGATAAATTCTTGCATTTATCACCCTATTATTCTAGTCAAAAATTTCATTAAAATGATCATTCTGGCGCTAAAGTAGCCAGAATTCTATTTAAAAATACCAGAATTCTTCTGAAAGCTGTCAGAATTCTTTTCGAGAACTTTTATCAGAATTCTGGCCATTTTTCGTACAAATATCAGTTTATTCCGTGTAAAACCTATAGTTTGTAATCAACTTTGTAATCAGGGATGATCATTGATCTCGCTTGAAGCAAACAATGCTTTTGAATAACGGGAAAAACGTCAAATTAAGGAGTAAACTTTCCTTTTAAAAATCAAATCAGGCCTCTCAAATTTGGGTTTGCGCACTAACGTTATCTTTTTTCAAAGTGCCCGTACGTGACTGAAAAAATGTTTGGGGCAGAAAATACTCCTCCTAGATGTATAGTGAGGGCATAATGTATCTATTAGAATTACAGAGTCCTCACCATCCACCTAAGTATATGGTGACCATTTCGTACCAACTTTTTCAGGTTCTGGGACCAATAAATGTTCGGTACAGACGGTCCCCGAAAGACGTTGGATGGTGAGCGTTACGTGTGCTTTTCAATGGCCGTAGGCGCACACCAATCATCTGTACCGGATATATTGGTCCCCGTTGTCCTTTAGAGTCGGAGGGTAGGGTAAATCAGTGGCGTAGCGTGCAATTCGGCAACGTTGCACTGTGTCCATTTAAACCCATGAAAAAGATCGAACTACCAGATGTTCAATGAACACCTTCGCATTCGGCCTTTTACATGGGTTTGAATGGACACAGAACAACGTTGTCAAATTGCACGCTACGCCGCGCCAGGGGTCAATGGGTTTTTGGAGGAAGAGATGCAAGAATACGATTCCGTCACTCTCGAAGAAAAATCGATTTATTGATGCAATTAATCAACCGCACAAAGAATATCCGTCCGTCCGCCCGCCAAGGCATGGTACAGCGCGCTGCATCGGACCAAACACTGTATGGCCCCTGTTTGCCCCCCGGTTTCTGACCGATAGTTTCCGAGAGGCATCTGATTGTGGAGAAAGGACTGCGGCAGTATTGCCAGATCGGGGTGAAAAAGCCGTACGCTTTACATTGATTTAAATGGGGGACGATACGGCTTTTACCCTCGATCTGGCAACACTAGACTGCGGTGAATGGAGACTCATAGGAAAAGATACGGGCTGCTAGGCGCTGACAGCGAGACTGTGAGATGAAACTGCTTATAGCGGGAGCGGGGGAATCTAACAAAGCTCAGAGGATTGAACTTCGGCCGCGCCGGGCGCTGATGACCTCTGGGGAGACCGTAGAAAGTAAAAGCGACAAAACTTTCCTTGCATTCTCATAATCACGTGTTACATTGTCGATGAGGTGCATGCGCAGTCCGCTAGTCTGCCCGCCTCTAGTCTGTCGCATCGCATCGCACTACGATCATGGATCGAAAAAAAAGTGGCAAAAAAAATCCATGAAAAAGAGTAATCTAACAGCCAGAGCTGCCGTTTTGCGTATATAATCAATGCTATTTTTCCATTCACCGATGATTCCACCGGTTGAAAAAAGATTACACAGTTCAGTTCAGTGTATGACTGTAATGCACGAAAATACTCTGATCTGTAATCTTTCCTTAATCGTTGGAAACTCTGTTGATTAATTAAAACATCCGCAAGTTTTTTAAAGTTATCGACGCCTCCACCGGTTGAGAAAAGATTGCAAATGCGAGTATTTTACTTCATTAAAGTGATACACTGAACTGAGCTGTGTAATCTTTTTTCAACCGGTGAAATCATCGGTGAATTGAAAAATAGCATTAATGGGTCTGTTGCAAAATTTTGCTACAACGATTAAGAGAATATAATCTAATGTAAAATCACCTGAAAAGTCTATTGGTGGCATCAGAAAATCATAAAATGCAATAATAAACTCACAAGAGGCGTTTAATGAAATCCAATATGGCGGAGAAATATCGAGCAACTTGTATGCATGCACCACGAACATCCAAGGATAGCCAACCTCACAATATCGATCACAACCAATCACAACGTAAACAAACACTTAACCTCTACCTTCAGTGAGGTTGTCATAGTTGGCCATCCTTGGATGTTAAAGGTGCATGCATACAGATCGCTCGATATTTCTCCGCCATATTGGATTTCATTAAACGCCTCTTGTGAGTTTATTAGTGCATTTTATGACTTTCTGATGTCACCATTGGACTTTTCAGGCGATTTTACATTAGATTAAACACTCTTAATTGTTGTAGCAAAAGTTTGCAACAGACCCATTATACGCAAAACGGCATGGCAGCCCTGCTAAAAGCATCTTTATCGACCTTTTAAGCCTGATATAAAACTTGCCAGTAACAATGCAAGGATTAAAGTATTTGTTAAATGTGTTCTCTGTTATTAAAATTGGCCTTGAAAGTTTATAAAATGATAAAATGATGAGAGAGTTACTTTTTGATTTTTTGCCATATTTTGACGATCTCGCAGACAATAGTGCGCTGTCGTGAGGCAAGGCAGGGTTCCGTGTATTGTCACTTTCAGTCTCGACAATAATCGCCGTCCAGCGAGTGCCGAGGTAGGCGAGGGGATGGCAGTATATAGAAAAGGTCAACTGGGTGTATTCACAACTAACATGATTTTCCACGCGTTGCCAATTTTAAGGGGAGAAGGAGTTCCTATGTAAAACAATGTTAAATATGCTTCACTTCTGGCGCACTTTTCTCAGGAACTATTTGACCTACTTAAGGCTGCAATTTTGCATGAAACTGTGTCTGAGTGTTGACTATAAGTGGAACTAGGATTTTAAAAATTCATTGAAAACTCTTTTTTTTAAAAAGTTGAAAGTTTGGTTGATTTTTCACTTTTTTTTTAGCTTTGAATGTCTATAAAAAAAAGCAAAGGAGCTACGCAGAATATCCTACTTCTACTTATAGAACTTTTTCTGCGGAAAATTTAAAACAAAGTTCATAAAAATAGCATTACTAGTTCCTGAGAAAAATGCACCAAAAGGTTAAAAAACCAGGTTTTTCAGTATCGCAAAAAGAAAAAACTAAAAATCAGCTGACCTGATAAGGACTTTAAACTTCAAAAAATCATGAAAAATTGGTTTTTTTTCTAAACTATACAATGAATCATATCATTTTTAAAACTGAGATCGTCCTCTTTCAAATGAGATTAAAAACAAAACAAAAAACATTTTTTTTTTTTTTTTTTTTCATTTGGGACCTCCTTCTCCCCTTAAAGCTTTGAAAATTAACCTACAGCTCTGATGGTCCATAAGTCGCAAAAGTAGCTTTTCGCGGGCGCAGTGGACCCCCATTAAGATGATTCCAGGATCGATTAGATCGATTAGTTCGACACCACGTCTTGCTGCTCAAAAAGTCAACAGTTTTTTTTTAACATTGACGAATTTACGATAAAAGCACAAATTTGAGGAACCGTCAGCACCTGCGAGATTAGGTACTTCAAGAAGATACCCTGAAAGTTTCAAGCTGAAACACTCGAAAATAAAGCCAGAAATTATAAAAAGTCGAGATCCTTAGCTTAAGGAGATTAAAGCGTAATGAAATTCATAATTTAAGGCTTTAATTCTCAACCAGTTTTGCTCCTTCTGGACTCAAAAAATCCATACAAAAAAATCGCAGGTCCGTTATTTTGCGTTTTTACTTTGTTTTTAATTTAAAATTTGAAAAACACGAATTTTCCCAAAGTTACTAAAGTGGTGCCATCCATATCGGATTGAAATCTGGAAAAGTTTCGCCTGGAATCACCTTAAGTCGAAGTAATGGCAGTAGCGGCTCGTGCAATCTGGCAACAGTGCTATTTTGCCATTTAAATCTGTACTAAAAGGTCGATTCTAGGTGAGGCACAGCGCCTCACCAAAGAATCGATTATTTTACATAGGTTTAAATGGAGGGAGTCCATTGTTGCCACATTGCACGAGCCGCCACTGAGTAATGGACTGTTTTAGTCGAGCGATATATCGTATCGTTTTCCGTCCGAGGGCCTCTGGTTCCAAACAAACTCTGGTTCAATGTAATTTCCCCATAAGCGAACTTTTGAACGGAAATTTAGGGTATTAAATCAAACAATTAATGCGATCTTTTTGCGATTATGAATTCTGCGTCCTCGAAAATGCTTAATTATTAACCTAACCTAACCTGGTTCCTTGACTAAAACTGCCGAAATCAGTAAGATATTACAGATTAAATGTTGCATTCGTAGGTTAGAATCGCCCGAAATCCCGCCAATTCCACAACAACAACAATAACATTCTGGTGATTCCAACCTCCAAACGCATCGTTTAATCTGTACTATCTTGTTGATTTTGGCAGTTTTGCGGGTGGAACCAGGCAAAATTAAGCATTTTCGAGGACGTAGAATTCATAATCGGAAAAAGATCGCATTAATTATTGTTTGATTTAATACCCTAAATTTCCGTTCAAAAATCCGCTTATGGGGAAATTACATTGAACCAGAGTTTGTTTGGAACCAGAGGCCCTCGGACGGAAATCGATACGATATATCCCTATCCAAAAACAGTCTATTGGAAAAATCAAAGAGAGTCATAGTATTCATGCAGCTCTACAATCTACATGTAGGGTATCCCAAAAGTACCGAGACTATGATGATGTGACTTATAAACTATAAGCTATAGCTAGCGATCTGATCTTGATATCATTTGTAAGATCGACTCATATAATTTTGACTAAGCTCCACATCATGATCAAATTCGGTTGAAAAATGGCGAAGTAAAGACAGTTTGAAAAGAAAAAAAAATTACCCCCTTTTTAGTTTCTTAACAAATATTTTCTTGTAGAGAAAAAAGAAGCATTAAATTATCCAATGTACTCTTTTTTAATGACAGTCAAAAACATACAAAAAAACTACTTATAAACAACACTATTTTCCAGCTTAACCCCTTAATACCCAAGCATAGAAATCCTTGTCAGATTTTGAAAATTTTCGCAATACTTAGTCATTAGGTCAATCTGTATACCAAAAAAATGTCAGCCCTCTATCTCAATTAGGGGGGGCCCGGAGAGCATGGTTTTTTATATACCAGTAGGCACATTACATAGCAAAACGTATTTTGACCTTTTTCAAGCATTGAGCTATCTTTGTCAAGTTATTTTTTTTTTTTTGGTGTAACAGCGATGAATTACGAATTA
>VMOF01000013.1:26763595-26786550 GCA_011764245.1 Trialeurodes vaporariorum
TCTTTTTTCGTTTTCGATTATATCGAAGGTCCAAGTTCGATTTGGGCCTATTTTCAAGAGGCATTACTTACCCCCCGTTTGAAGTATTGAATTTAGGGACGTGGTATCCGCCCTGCGGGCCCCCTGGAGATGGCCCCGAAATCGGAAACCCCTATAAAGATGTCCCCCTCAAGCATTTGAACACGTATTTCAGTGTTTTTCAAAATCCAGAGCCGTTCTCGAGATATTTGGCCTAGCTCCTTTTTTAATTGACACCCTATATGCTATGAAACTTAATGAAAAGCGGTATTACAAGAATAACAACGCAGTCAAAGCAGCTTACACTGATTGACTGCATGTTATCTTTGTATCGCTAGACTGCGATACAAAATCTGCTGCTGCTTGTTTTTTTTTTTTTTTTTTTTTTTTTGCTCATCAATATTATTTTACACTCTACAGCCCTGCATATTTACGGCCCTAAATTCCAACAAAACGCGTTAATGATCACCAATTTTAGTTAAAAACTTTTTTCTTCTAAAAAAAAAAAGTCATCTTTTTTTCATTTTTGGCCGATCCTTGGGGGGGGGGGCGGTTGCCCCCCTGCCCCCGCAAATGACGCCACTGCTTGGGAGACATAGACTACGTTTTACACAGTATCGTATCAATTGCCGTTCGGTTCCAAACAAACTCTGATTCAATGTATTTCCCTGTAAGAGCATGTTTGAACGGCCGATTCGGCGATTAAATCCAGAAATTAATGCTACATATTTGTGATCATGAATTTTACTCCCTAAAAATACTTAATTATGCACCCTGGTTCCGCAAGACTAAAACTGCCGAAATCAACGAAATATTACGCAGTTTAATCGATGCATTTGGAGGTTAGAATCGCCTAAATTCCCACCAATTCCACTACAACTACCGTAAGATTTAGGTAGTTCTAACCTCCAAATGTTTCGTTTGATCCGTGATAACATCGTTGATTTCGACAGTTTGAGTCGTTGAACCAGGCGTGCATTTTCGAGAACGTGGGAATGATTTTATTCATTATTGCCAAAATTTCCGTTCAAAAAGGCGACTTTGGGGAAGTTACACTGAATCAGAGTTTGTTTGGAACCAGAGGTCCTCGGACACCAATTGCAATCGACAAGATATATCACTGTACTAAAACAGTTCATTATCGATAGTTTTTTTCAACAGTCTAATTTCGGCAAATATTAATTACAGGTATCGGAACAGTTTTATTTTAGCTTTCTTTCTTAGGAAGGTATTATTCCTATCTAATGGATCAAGTGACCTTGCATTTCTTTAAGTCGGTAATTATCAATTTTGCAATGAACAAAATATAGTTTACAAGAACTCATAAATGTAGTGCAAACTATCACTGATGGTTTCGACTATCGAAATTTTTTTTTTCACTTCAAGGTATACTTTGCGACCCTATGTAATAGAAAATGAAATCCGTGTGTTCTCAAAATACACAAAAGTACGCTGAAATTAGCCTTGATGGTATCGGCATTACTCTACCTGAAATACGAAAAACCACTCCATAATTTGCGATGAACAAAATTTTAGTTCACTAAAGCTCATAAATGTAGAAAAAACAATCGTTGTTTTGAATTGTTTTCGTCTGTTTTTTGCTTCAAGGCTCTCTAAGTTACTCAAAAACATATGAATTTGATGGAAATTTGCAAATTAATAAACGCACACACTAAAATAAAATCATTCTCGATAGAATCGTCACTAATAGGTAAAATAAAAAAAACCTCGACCTTTACTCTAAAACTAACGAACAAACGCTAAAACCTGTAAAAAAAAAGGTCGGCTAGCTATCATCCTCCCCCCACCCTAAATTTTCACTAGATATGACCTTGACCCAGAGGGTGCTATCTAAACTTTAACACGATTACATCCACTCATAACTGTATCAAAAATAATTGGGAGCTAATGGGAATAAAAATGAAAATAAAAACAATTCCAATTCCGGCTCTTTATAGAAGTATTTTCGTGCATTTTCATTGTCAAATTTGCCGCGATTTTGGTTTGAAACGTCTGCTGGGCCGAGGTTGGTATTCCAACGGTAGTATTTCTGTCAGTATTCCTGTCCAACGAGCTCCAGTCTTCGAGATTCGTAAATGAAGAGTCCAGAGGAAGAACAATAAATGACACAAAACCCCTTTTTTCTTTTTCTGCTGGAGGAAATTGCGAAATGACATTTAAAGGTTAATTTTTCTCATAAGAACCAATACATTTTAATCAGCTCCAAAATTTTAAAGTATTGAGCTTCTGCATGATCTCTTTTCAATTTGTAGGTTTGTATCCCATTAGATGATCATGAAAACTTTAATTATGATTTTTGTGACATTATTCATCGTATTCCCCCTGGACTCAAACTTAAATGTTATGATTTATATAGGTACTCGACAGTAACACAGGCCTGCGAAATTAAACTTTTTGAAATATTCAAGAGGCATATTGGCTGATTATTATGAATTTTGGCATGCTGATTTCAAATCTGGCCTCCGTCTTGCTCTATCACGTCAAGATTGTTTGTATTTTTAAGTTTTTTATTTTTGGTTCGTTGTAAACTCACAACAAAGGAAATCTTCAATGAATAAGTGCTTTTCCTTCAAGTTAAAGACGAACTTGTCATACATTTTCAAATTATTCAAGAGGAGGGAGGGCAAAAGTTAATTTTGCCCACTTTTCGCCACTTTCAGGCAGTTTATACCGTCGATTTCCTTTTATTTTTGAGTTATGCAGGGTGTGGAGGGATTAAAATCAGGCCTGATTTAAAATAAAATATGAGACGGATGATCCCAGGTAAGTATAAAATAATAAATATGACTGCTATGATATTCTTGATACGTTAAAAATCCACTGTGATTGCCGTTGAATGCATTTCAAAAAATTACGAACAGCGAACTGGGACTCGAATAATACCCCATTGGTCCAACACTGCTACAACTGCAGGTGGAGCGGAGTCCTTTGACTATAATAATAATAATTTAACACATTTAAACCTAAAAATACTTTTTGTTCAGGAACGGATTTTTTGCCATCATAGCTAATCTGGGCCCAATTTTTTCATGTAAAACGATAGGCATATCATATATTCATTTTCCCCATAAGATTCTACGTTACTCAGACGTACTTTGAAATCTGCACCAATTATGAAAGGGTTAGGTTTCTCGTACTTACCACCGTCGTGATGAGGCAGAGCATGAGGAAAACGGTTGACCTTAAGACGACCTCCATGGCTGACAAGAAATATAAAACTGCTTGAAAGCTTTTCGAACAAAAGATAAGCACGTTAGGCAACTAACTAACAAACTGTTCCGTCAGATTTTACGAAACAAATCGAATTTCGGAAAATTCGGTTACCCGGTCAGCGATGAAAAAACCGCGCTCGTGTCCGCCCGGTACGTTTAATGCTGCGGACTGTGTGGGGCTTCAGACGATGGTTGATTTACGATAAAAATAAATAAATAAAAAAATAAAATAAAAATAACAACTCACGTCAACACATCTCACGTTGAAATCCTTTTATCAAAAAGATCATAAGTTCACCTCGCAATGACAGAAAAGTGCCTCCGTTGTAACCTTGTATTGAGAGATACAGGGTGGTGCAAAATTTTCAAAAGCTAGCTTCTGAATCTTTGTAAATGCATCCGAAAAGTAAACATGTTATCTGTAGATATCAGTGGCGGCTCGAACAATGTGGCAACAACAGATTCTCTCCATTTAAACCTGCTTAGAATAATCGATTATTCATCGAATTCATGCGGAATCCCTGCGAAATCGATACTTTAGCATAGGTTCAAATGGCAAAAAACATGGTTGTCAAGTAGCATGAGCCGCCACTAGTATAGGTACATGAAAAGCGAACCGCGATAAAAAAACGTTTTCTGAAAAATTCCAAGGGGGGAGGGGGATTATCATCCTAGCTGAAATTATATTTTCGCCAGTTTTTCGACGATTTCAGGCCTTTTACAGTTTTTTCCTCACGAACTTTGGTAATTTTCAGAGATGTTGGCATACACGCTCTTGGTTGGCTCCCAAAAACGCAGGAGATTATTCTAAAAGAAGAAAAATCAAGAAAAGAAAAAATTATATTAAAATAATTATTAAGTTCAAAATAGACGGATCACCAAGAACTACATCCCCCCCACCCCTCCGTAGGCGAGGCACCAAACAAACAAACAAACAAACAAACAAATAATTAGGCCTCCTTTTGATTCGACAGTATGATTGCGTCCAAGGTACTTTTATTTAACAGGTATGCTCGACTCGCTTTCCGCGCCATCTTCAGTGGCGCGCAGTTCAAAAAGCATTCCATGATGGCCGACAAAAGAAGATAACATTGTATACTCTTTCCAGAAAACGCAGAAAATAGACCGATGTTTTCTGGAAAGAGTATACAATGTTTTCTTCTTTTTCGGCCATCTTGGAATGTTTTTTGAACTGCGCGCCCCACTGAAGATGACGCGGGAAGCGAGTCGATCATACCTTTTAAAATATAAGTACCTTGGATTGCGTCATATTTCTGTCCTATGGCGCTTTATAGATTCAAATATCTTCTGAAAAAATGTGATTGGGATGATTTCAGGTTTCTACAGTCACGAGGTCAAGTATATTACGTCTAATGACAAAAAGACCAATTTATTAGGTCCACTCAAAAAAAGTCTAATAATCAAGGAGCTCTACTTGACAAGAAGGCTTATAGGCTTTTGGTCCAGGAAAGAAAGGTCTATGTCATGAAATCCTATACTTATCAAATATGGCTATATTGAAAAATTGGTCCACTAATTTGATAATAAATTAGAGTAGATCTATAATACGCACTATATACATTGAAAAAATTGTTTTGCGGTGAGGACCGTTTTTATACGAGAATAGATCCAAAAATTCGAGACAAACAATGACTGTTGATTCACTTCTTGGCATAAGGAATGTCGAAAAAATAGCGAATGAAATTTTAAGCTTAGACGTTATTTCTTAGTAGGCAACAGCTGAATAAGGTACTTAGACCTATTTTGCAATGAGACTCTTTTGCTGTGAGCAAATGCGCGAATAGTGCATTCTGATGTAAAAACCAGCAAAAATCACGAAAATCACACTGAGAAAGTTTAAAATTCAGTAATAAACATACATAACTGCATAAATGGCAAGCTCGTAATGGCGGTTCGACGCAGGTATCATGGGAGATTCCTATCTAATATGCCACTTTTTCTTTGGAAACTCAGAGGTACGTCTCAATCACGATACCTGCGTCGAACCGCCATTAAGCTCGATTCTGAGAGTGAATTCCGTGATTTTTAAGTGACTCATCGTCATTTTTACAGGTTTTTATGCAAGAATGAACTCTTCAATCGCGTGTAGAAAAAGTTCGCAAGAGCCCCATTAGACCTTATTTGTAAATAGACGAATTAGAAAATGGGCGAGGAATCGATATAGGCACAAAATGCTGGTGGACGAAAAGCAGTGGCGTCGCGTGCAATTTGGCAACAATGTATTCTATCCATTGAAACTCAGGTAAAAGATCGAATTCAGAGGGTGCACAAGGAAAATTCGATATATTTAATGAGTTTAAATGGAGCAGTTGCATTGTTGCCAGATGGCACGCGACGCCACTGACGAAAAGACACATTAGACGAAACGGTTGTGGATGAAATAATAGTAAAGACCTAATTTAAATAGACCAAAAGAATAGTAGACGCAATGAGCGTAGACCAAACGACCTCTAGCCATTGGGATCCGCTATATGGTATAACCTCATATTATTATTTTGTGCCGTTTTTTAAAGGGTTATAGTCGATATTGAACACATATACTCAATGCATAAATCGCAGAAGAATTTACATACGAAAAACATTGGACTGTCAAATGTCAATAAACAATTTCCATGTTGCGTCACAAGACACGGCTATTTAAAGTTTTCTTTTTTTATTATTTTATTTTAATATGACGTTATCGTCAGTTCAATAAGTCAACCTTGTATTATATATAGAGTGTAACAAAAAAGTGTGTCGTCCTTATTGTGAACACGTATTCTAGTAGTCATAATAATACGTTTTTATCAACACATAACTACGTTCCGGAAAATGCTCCTTTGGAGCTGCCGTTTTGCGTATAATTAATGGAATTTTTCAATTCACCGATGATTCCGCCGGTTGGGAAATGATTATATCGTTCAGTTCAGTGTATGACTGTAATACACGAAAATACTCACATCTGTAATCTTTTCTCAATCGGTAGATGGAGTCGTCGATGACCTTAAAAAACTGGGGGATAGGTATTTGCACCAATGAGAAAAGATTACAAATCAGCGTATTTTTGGGCAATACATTTCATACACTGAATTGAACTGTGTAATTTTTTCTCAACCGGTGGAATCATCGGTGAATTGAAAAATGTCATTAATTATACGCGAAACGGCAGCTCTGCCTTACCGAGCAACAATTTTTAGCAAAAAACTTGGGTTTACTTGTCCGTTAGGCTCTGCTCTCTAATTAACTAATATACTCCTGTAAAGTTAGGTTAGGTTACGTTAGGTAAGAATCTTACCTTCTCCCTCGCTCAACAGCCGATGTTTGCTGGTGCCCTTCGTTGGATCAAATCACCGATTTGCGTTGATAACTCTGTACCCCCCATATGAATAAATAATGAATTATCCCCCCCATATTAAGGGGGCGGACACCTGTGTCTTAAAGGTAGCGTTCTAGAATTCATCCCTTTATAGTCCCAACTCAGAAAAGATTATGCATAACAGTACTTTTCCATATACATAGATATGCTATACCACAGGATAATGTAATCTTTTCTGCCCGGATGTAGTAAACAGATGAATTTTAGAACGCTAAATACCTTAGACGCAAAAAGGATAGGATGCGCAGATGCCGAGCGAGAACACGTCCAATGCTCCAAAACAATTCTTGTAAGGTGTCAGACGAGCTAGAATCGACCCTCTTCATGTTTAAAACTATAGCAACATACATATACAGGGTGTATAAAAAAGGTAACTTTGTATTTTGTTCAGCAACAGTTGCTGATTTTGAAAAACTGCCAGACGAGTGGCATGTCATCAAATACTATTGAGAGATACACATTTTTGGGAGTCACGGTATACGAGGTGCGGCAATTAAATAACCGGACTGCTGCTACTGTGCGGCCGCAGGTAAGATAATCAGTTGATCTGATAATCAGCGATGATAAGTGACCCTTGCACTATTTCTAGGTGGAATATGAGCCATATCTGCCAATTCAGTGCGTTGCAAATGCGTATTACGTGCGACAACTTTTTTCCACGTGTCACGATTTTTCACGAAGTTATGAGTGATTCATCTCGCGAACAACGTATTGTGATTAAGTTTTTGGTAAAAAATGGTGATAGTCCGACGAAAATTTTTGAAAAATTGCAAAATACGTTTCAGGACAAGTGTTTATCAAGAATCCAAGTTTTCGAATGGGCTCGGCGATTCAAGAACGGCCGGGAATCCACCGATGACGATCTGAAGCTCGAATGTAAAGATCCCGAGTCAAGTCCATGCTGATAGCATTCTTCGATATCAATGGATTGGTGCACAAGGAATTCGTTCCACAGGGTCAAACAGTTAATAGTGCCTTCTACATTGAAGTTATCAACCGTCTAAGAAAAAGGGTAAAGAGAGTCCGACCAAATTTTGCCGGCCGTGAGTGGACCCTCCATCACGACAATGCACCCAGTCACAAATCGCGGGCTGTGACCGAATATTTGGAGGAAAAAAAATTTCTGTTCTTCCTCATCCACCCTACAGTCCTGATATTGCTCCAGCGGACTTTTTTTTATTCCCAAAAACCAAAGCCAAGCTGAAGGGTCACCATTTTGCGGACGTAACTGCCATTCAGAAAGAGACGACGGCGACTTTGAAGGCGCTTACTTCAGCGGACTACCAAGCGTGTTTTTTGAAAGCTGAGAGAAACGTTGGCACAAAGTTTTCCAACTAAAAAGACACTATTGTGAAGGTATTTAATTACAAAACTTTCTATTTTCTATTAATAAACATTTTATAACAAAAATCCGGTTATTTATTTTCCGCACCTCGTACATCCCCCTCAATAATATTATAGTCACGTGTCTGGTCATTTCTCGATAACTGCAGAAGTTGCCACAAAAAATCGCAGTGGCTCCTTTTTTATAAACACTCTATACATCGATCTTTCTCTTTATCTTCTTTTCTAGATAGCAGCCCTATAACCTTTAACTTCCCAAGCTCTTATTGCGTAATGTGACTTCCAAGGCTGGGTCTCCCACAGACCCAGTGCCGGCTGGCTCTTGGACGATATACTATCGTTATTTTCCCAATTGAACCAATACAAAAGTATCGATATTTTTGGGTTTCAGTTGAACCCTGTGCGAATGCGAATCGAATCGAGTACATTGAAATTGATAGGAATCACTTAGCTACGCCTTGAACTCCGACGAAATTTTGTGAGTCTGTGAGTGAATTTCAAAAATTTTTTAATGTGCTCATCGTAATTTTCGCAAGATTTTAGTCAAATTGCCTTTTCAATTGCTTGTACCAAAGATTAGCAAGAGCCCCATTCAAAGGAGTGCACTGTGCACCTCCAATAATTCATGGGTTTCCACATTTTCATAGTTTAAAATGGACTTTATGGAATTTTGCCAGATTGTACGCAACCACTGATTGACTTCGAAATTGAAAGCAGTTATAGTAGAGCTCTTTCAAAGTTTTTCTGTAAGCAAATAGTAATGAGGCTCTTATAAACTTTTGCAATAAAGGTTTGAAAAGTTGATTCTTGCATAAAAACCTGTAAAAATGACGATGAGTACACTAAAAAATCACAAAATTCACTATCAGAATCGGGCTTAACGCCTCAGACGCAGGTATCATGGGAGATTCCTATCTAAATTGAGACATATCTCTGTGTTTACGTAGAGAAAGTGTCATAATAGACAGGGAATCACCCGTGATACCTGCGTTGGACCGCCATTACGATCTTGCCGTTATTGCAGGGTCATTCCACGTCAGATCATACCAAGGTTTTTTCCTTGACCCCTCAGATTTTCATGAAATTTTGTGTGCTTATTCTACCAACTGAAAATAGGCAAAATCCAAATTTTCAGATTTTTAGGTCACCCATTGCCGTTTTATTCAATTTTGAAAATTTCAAAATTTTGCCAATTTCACCGGTTTCAGCAACATTCAAGTGGCCATAACTTGAGACACATTGGAATTTTCCAAAACATGTGTATATCATTTGAAAGCTCTTTTTATGCTCTTTTTAATGGTGTTTAGTAAAAAATAAAATTTCCCAAATTTCTTGGGGAATTTTTTTTTGAAAATTTGAAAATTTCGAATTTTCAAAAACGGCAATTTTAAAAATCTGAAAAATCAGGAAATGTGGGTTGGTACTATACAAGCCCGTCCCCGAAGTTTCATTATGGGCCGACGATTCGTCTCCGAGATATGATTGATCCAAAAACTGACTTTTTTCTGTAAATCAAAATATCCCTTATTCTACAGGTGAATGGAAGGGTGCGATATGGCCGTATCCGGCCCACAAATTTCACATTTTCAGGTCCCATTACATGTTCTAGAGGTAAAAACAAGTGAAAAAACCTCTATTGACGCAACCCCTGAGATGCATCCCTGTTGAGCTGTAGCCTCTCAAAGTTGATACTTTTACGTTGAATTTTACCGACACATGAGTGACTATATAGCATGTAGAATTTGAAAAGTATAGACAATTTATCCTCCAAAACTTGTTTAAATGTCTTAAGAGAGTCATTGGCCATGGTAAAGGCCCAGGTTAGACTTGTTTTCCCCGAGATTTACCTGAAAACATTGAATTTTACCCAAAAAGCTTGTAGAAGTCATGCACACTTTTTTCCGGCGGTAAATTGCAAAATTGACATTGATACCAACAAGTGTCAGACATTTTTTAAGTATGTTATGAACGAGTATATTAGGGAGACATATCAAAAAATTGAAGTGCAACTTGATTATTCCATGGTACCTGCCCTGGTAAAAATGACGACTATAACCGTTCCAAAAACGACTATAAACATAGTTGGCCAACTATGGATTATAGTTGGCCAACTATAGATTATAGTCGGCAACTATGTTTATAGTCGTTTTTGGAATAGTCGTATAGTCGTCATTTTTACCAGGGTGCGTTGAACCGCCGCACTATTGGCAAATTTTGGCCGTTTGGCGGTCATAAATCTGTAACTTTTTGAAAGTCAAAAGAATGACTTCAAACCTCGGAACTGGTTCCCAAGCCTTTAAAGAGGTCAAAAATCAAGGCTGTGGCCATAGATTTTGCACATAAGTGGAGGGGGAGGGAGTATTTACGATTTGAAGACGAAAATTCAGAGCTTGAAAAAATTGATTTATGACCGCCAAATGGTCAAAATTTGCCAATAGTGCGCCGTTACGAACTTGACGTTTTGGCAGTTATGTGAGTTTATTACTGAATTTCAGACTTTCTAAGCACGATTTTCGTGATTTTCGCTGGTTCTCACATCAGATAAGTCTATTCATTTGCCCCTAGCAAAAGTTTGCAAGAGCTCCATTACATCTTTTGATTTAAGGTTAAAAGAAGTGAGGCCAACAAACCAGATTCAGATCGCCCAAGTTATCACACTCTCTATCGCTTTACTTAGTTGATGGTGATACTGTCAATACCTTGTCAGCAGACAATGCTTAAATGACGGATGATCTAGTATACATAGATTTACCTACCGTCTTTGACACAGTGAGAAGCATTGCTCGCTGGCACGCTCTGAATGGTATGTATCTGAATGGTTTGGCTTTATCAGGTTTTATTGTGATCTAAACAGCTAAGGGTGCCTCGTGTAATTTGGCGACAATGTTTTCTTTCCAATTGACTCAATGTGAAACAGTCGAATACGGTTGATAAGCACCACTGGCCAACCAGGATCTCTTCCATCTCTCTCATTTCCCATTTGATGTATAAGTAGGAAAAGGACAGAAAGAGGCGTTTTATCCAGTTGTCCATTATTGTCTAACATACGTTTTTTAATGGAAAAGAGAGAGAGAGATGAAGAAACTCTCGGTGCGCTACTGATAAGCACTGCTTCTCTGTCAAATCGATTGTTTTATGTAGAATCAAATGGAGGAAAATTATTGCTGCCAATGGGGCTCTTGCAAACTTTTGTTATAAACAAATAAATAGTCCAATCTGATGTAAAGACCAGCGGAAATCACGAGAATCACACTAAGAAAGTCTAAAATTCAGTAGTAATAAACTCACATAACTGCTATTACGGCAAGATCTTAATGGCGGTTCAACGCAGGTATCATGAGAGATTCCTGTCTATTATGTCACTTTTTCTACGGCAACACGGAGAAATGTCTCAATTTAGATAGGATTCTCCTATGATACCTGAGTCTTTCCGCCATTAAGCCCGATTCTGTGAGTGGATTTCGTGATTTTTTAGAGTTTTCATCGTCATTTTTACTGGTTTTTATGCAAGAACCATCTCTTCAATCGTTCAATCCCCTGTAGCAGAAGTTTGCAAGAGCCCCATTGCACCAGAGTCCCTTGATGGAAATATTGTATAGGGAGTACCGACACGACACTTTATGCATTTCTACAGGAGTCGATTTTGTCGACCGCGTGAACGCATTCGAAGGTTAAGTTCGACAGTGGACCAGTGGTGGACTGGCGGATTTGCCGGCATTCCGGTCCGTTCCCATACGTTCCTCTACGAATCGACTCCTTTCGTGTGGAGCCTTCGATGTCGTCGACTCCTGCTCGACTCCGTGAGAGCCTAAAACCAACGACCAATCACAACTCGTTGAGCTCGTGTCGGTACTCCCTATACAATATTTCCATCAAGGGACTCTACCAAGGATGATAATATAAAGGAGGATGGCTCAGAAGAGCCGAGGTGCCGTATGTGGCGAGCTCTGTCGGTATCGGTCTCACTAAGGGAAATTGACAGGGGGAGCGACCTGTGCGACCCCCCCGAAAACTGTTCGACGGGGCGGTGATTTCCAACCCTTTTTAGTGTTGCCAGATCGGGGGAAAAAAGCCGTACCCCCCCCCTTTTAAATCAATGTAAAACGTACGGCTTTTTCACCCCAATCGGGAAAACACCGCGTTGGCCGTTGCCATTGTTGTTTCACTCTTCAAAAAAAAACATGAAGTACCACGTGCATTTCTCGGACTGTTTGTTCTTTATTCTCTTCATTCCACTTTACCATCGACCAACCGCAATAATAAGTTGTTTCAACGAACTAGATTCTCCGTCGTTTCTGTTTAATCTTTTTTACTTTCTTCTAACAGTACATACTTACAAGTTACAAGACGTGCAAAAATGGATTTTGTGGAGGGTTTTCAGCTGTACCATCCTATTCTTTTTAGAGATGTGTCATTTTTCATTGCCTTTTTTGAAGTTCGGAGTTCTTTTTCATCAAAAGCTATTCTTAATACTACCAGTAAAATCGCTGTCACGATTCTTGTTCTTATGTCGTTTATTGCAAGAGGGGGCTCCTTTTTCAACCCCCCGGAAGCCATTGTGTTTGTTTGGTAAGTTTATTTTCAATTTTCACTATTTCAAATTTTTTGTTAGTATATAAATAGTCAATTAGTAAAATGTTATTGGTTTTGGGTTTGGGACTGTGTTACCCAAGAGTACGGGTTGTCTGCCCTTCCATATACGAGGGCACTGGGAAAAAAGATGGCCTAACCAGCCGATCGTGTGGTCCTTTAAATCTGACTTTTAAACTTTTTTTCCTTTTTAATCTGCTCGCGATATTCATGAAATATAATCCTAACATGGTGTCAGGTTCGCGGGCGAACAAAAATCAAGTCGTTCGTACGTCAGTCGGTATTTTTTTTGTTTTAATTATGTGATTTTTACTTAGTCAAATCGTCGTTATACGATCCGGGATCGAGTCAAAAAAAAAAAAAAAAAAAATTTGCCGTTGTTAGTCGTAAGTTCGAATTTTGAATTGTCGTTATGTCGTTCCTTTGTTTTGTTACGGAAAATTTTATTGTGAAACAAATAATGTTCGTCTTGTTTCTCATGTGATTGCGTCTCTCTTTTTCTCGTTTCTCAACTCCTTCACGTGTGTCGGTAATCTAACCTAGCTTCTCTTCTAGTCATCATTCTATTATTCCTATCACGCCAATATGTCTTCTAATGAAATTGAGGAATCAAACTTTTCTTCCACGGTCCAAGCAATTTTCAATCGGCTTGTTCACCTATGACAACAGTTGGTGATCTTTCTGAAATTGGAAAAATTGGTATACGGAATTTCAAATCTTCATGTTTAGCCGCTAACCTCACTAAAGAATCTGATGGTAGAAAAAATGCTTTGTTGCTACATTACATGGGTAAACATGCATTACCGATCTTCAAATCTTTTGATTTAGAAGTAGAGAAAGCTAAACACACTGAGGTGGTAACTAAATTTCAAGATCATTTCCTACCGAAAGTTAATGTCACGGTAGAACGCATCACACTTTGTTTAACCGTAAACAGAAACCAGGTGAATCGTTTAAGTCATACCTCACTGCTTTGAAAATCTCAGTCTCAATTGCAAATTAGACAAACTCAGAGATGAAATAGTCAAAGATCTGTTTATTGGTGGTCTAAATAGTGAAAATCAAGTAATTAAGGAAAAATTAATCCTGGAAGAAGTTCAGTCTCTTGAGCAAGTCTTTGAAATCGCTCAAAAAATTCAACTGTCTGTTGAACGTACTGAAATGCTTAATCTGGAAGTCAGCGTCAATGAAGTCAACCAAGTTCAAAATTCTCATCAATGGAATCGTAACTCTGGTCGGAAAGGTTCAAATTTTCATCGTCAGTCAAAATATGGAAGTAGTCAGTCCTCCAAATCATCTGATCAATCTAGAGGTGAAAGTAGTCAGTCTTATAACCCAAATAATGGATATGGTCATCGTGCGCACAACTCGTATAAGAAGCAACAGTGGTCTCGCAATCGTTCACAGTCAAGAAATCGTTCTCCGTCGCATCAACCAAATCGTCATCGTTCGCCTTCATCTCATAATCAATCTAAGAAAAATCAACCTTGCAATTTAATGTCAGTTTGTGCTGGATGTAGAAATCCCTATCATCGTGGTCAGTGTCCAGCTCTCAATGTAACTTGTAACACTTGCGGTAAGAGAAATCATTTTTCTAGATTCTGTCCCAAAAGATCAGTCCAAATGCAATCAAATGAGTAACAATTCTAAAGTAAATCATGCAGATAAATGGTATATTACTATTTCAATCAATGATAGAGCTCTTAAAGCTCAAGTCGATACTGGTGCGCAAACTAATATGTTGTCTATTTTAACGTTTCGCAAATTAAACATTAATTGTCAATCGATAAAACCGACATTTACTAAAATTAAAAGTGTCGATGGATCTGAAGTAGATATTGTCGGTGAATGTTTTTTAAATTTTAATTTTAATAACAAATTCTATACATGTAGGTTTCACATTGCTAACTTTGATTGTGATACTATTCTTGGTCTTGCAGCAGCAAGAGAACTTAGTTTAATTAACATTATTAACAGTCTGGAAAATAGTGTGTCCCATAGTAATTCTGAAAAATAGTTAAAGAATTTAAAGATGCTTTTAAAGGTATAGGATGTCTGAAAGAATCAGAAATTGTTTTAGAAGTTGATGAAAATGTAAAGCCCGTCACTGATCCTCAGAGGAGAGTCCCTATTAATGTTCGTAAAGAATTGAAGAAACACTTGGATGAGTTAGTCAAACTTAATATAATTAAAAAAGTTCATAACTATACTCCATGGACAAACTCCATTGTAATTGCCCGTAAAAAGGATAAAAGTATTCGTCTTTGCCTGGATCCAAGAAATTTAAATAAGGCAATTAAAAGACCTGTTCATTGTCTCCCCGATGTAGATTTTATTCGTTCTGAGCTTAAAAATTCTAAATATTTTACAACGCTTGATATTAATTGTGGCTTTTGGAATTTAAGTTAAGTAAAAACAGTAGTAAACTCTGTACTTTTAACACTCCATTTGGGAGGTTTAGATTTTTAAGATTACCCTATGGAATTAATGCTGCATCGGAGATTTTTCAAGCCATAATGGTAGAGAAATTCAAAGACATACCCAATGTTATTTTTATATAGATGATTTTCTGATCCATGCAAAGACGAAAGAAGAACATGATACAACTTTGCGAAAAGTTCTTCACAGAGCCAAAGAGTTAGGCATTAAATTTAACTTGTCCAAATGCAAATTTTTTCGCTTATCCTTGAAATTTTTAGGTGAAATTTATTCCGAAAACAAAATCACCATTGATCCTGAACGTGTCAAAGCCATTGTTGAATTAAGTTCTCCCACTAGTGTGCAGCAGCTGCAAAGATTTTTAGGAATGGTTAATTATATAGCCTCTTTTTTACCTAATTTAGCATCCCGTACTGAAAATCTCAGAAAATTACTTAGAAAAGATGTCATATGGGAATGGCTCCCCACTCATGAAAAAGAATTCATTGAATTAAAACATCTTATAACTAATGCTCCTATTTTAACTATTTTGATGTCAGCAAACCTGTAATTTTGTCGGTAGATGCCTCTAAAGATGCATTGGGTGCATTCATCAGTCAAAATGGTAAACCTGTAGCTTTTGGTTCTTCCACGTTGACTCAAACCCAGCAACTTTGGGGTCAGATAGAGAATGAGTTGTTAGCTATTTACTACGGATGTTCTAAATTTCACCAGTACCTATTTGGTCAAAATAGTTGTAGAAAGTGACCTTAAACCTTTAGAAACTTTGTTTTAAAAAACCTTACAAGGACATTCCCGTCAGACTCCAAAGATTGATGCTCAGACTCGAGAGGTACGACATTACAATTAAATGGGTTCCTGGTAAGAAACTTGTGGTTGCTGATACCCTAAGTAGATCTCCGTTAAAAAATGAAGTGTACAATTCTAAAGAACTTCAAGAGATATGAATTGTCAAATTGCGTTACTCAATCTCATCTTAATGATTGTATTACTGAAAAGAAATTTAATGAATTCAAAGTAGAAACAGCTAAGGATGAAACTTTAAATTTATTAAAAATTATTTTTATAATGGTTGGCCCGCCACCAACGTAATGTTCATATTTTAGCTAAACCGTATTTTCATGTTCGTGACCAAATTTTTGTTCAAAATGATCTAGTCTTCAAATCAGAAAGCATAATTGTTCCTGCTTCTCTCAAATTTAAAATGTTAAAGATTATGCATGAAGGACATCTTGGTTTTGAATCGTCTTTCAGAAGAGCAAAAAATGTAATTTACTGGCCTTTTATGAAATCTGATCTTCAAAATGTAGTTAATAGTTGTAAAACATGCATCAAATTCTCAAAAAAACAATCCGAAACACCTTTTACTCCTCACGATATCACTTCATTTCCGTGGGAAAAAGTAGGATGTGACTTGTTTGAATTTGATCATGAAAAATTTTTACTCGTTGTGGATTATTACTCTAAATTTCCAGAGGTGATATCTCTGAAAAAAGCAACTAGTGCACCATATGTTATCAATAGCCTTAAATCCATCTTTGCTAGGTATGGCATTCCTCTTGTTTTGTGTTCTGATAACGGTCCTCCTTTCGACTCAGATGCTTTTAGAAAATTTGCACTTGATTTCAACTTTGAACATGTAACTTCTTCTCCCTACTATCCTCAATCTAATGGGTTGTTGAAAGAACCATTCAATCAATTAAGAATTTAATGTACAAGTGCAAAGAATCTAACGAAGATTTTCATATTGCGCTTCTTAACTTTCGCAATACTCCGAAGCAAGATGCTCCGTCTCCTAACGAATTCTCATGTCTAGAGTGACCCGTTCTAAATTACCATGTTCAAAAACACTTTAATGCCTAAATTAATTATCCTAGTTTCTACAAACAACGTTAGAAAAAAGACGTAATTCCATAATCCAAAGAAATTCTATTTTAAACCGTTACCAAATCTTAATGTTAATGATAATGTTTATTTTAAGAAAACTCCAAATGATACTTGGCAGCAAGCTAAAGTGTTTGAAAAGTGTGTCGAACCGAATTCTTATTTGTTAAAACTCCTACTGGAAAATTGTTTCGACGCACTCGTTCACACATAAAAGCAACTCCTAAAGTTGTGTCTTTTAGTTTTACTACTTCCCCGACTAATAGTTTAAAAAAATCTATCAATGCTCATTTAACATCAGCATATCAAGATAAAGTCATAAATATTCCCATCGTGCCAAGTACTCATAATCCTAGCTTAATCAGCACACTCCGAAACTTATCACTATAGATGATTCTGATGATGAAACTTTTGGCACTCCGTCATCATCATTTCCTTTAGGAATAGGAACTCCTAAAATTCCGGTTTCAACTGCTTCGCGCTCTATAAGAGGTTACCACAAACCAGTGTATTTTACACGTAAAGCAAACAATACTGAAATTAAACCTCCTCAACGGTATTCCCCTTAAGTGATTTATATTTTTTTTTATTTTTTATGAAATGCCTTTCACATTTGTTATTTATTTTTTTTAAGTTGTTAATCATTACTGTGATATTATAATGTGTTTCATATTTATGTTTAGATGTAAGAACTTTTATCATTGTGTTGATATGTTAAAATTTTTTTAAAAAAAAAAAAAAAAAAGAAGGATGTTGTTAGTATATAAGTAGTCAATTAGTAAAATGTTATTGGTTTGGTTGGTACTGTGTTACCCAAGAGTACAGGGTTGTCTGCCCTTCCATATACGAGGGCACTGGAATAAAGATGGCCTAACCAGCCGATCGTGTGGTCCTGTAAATCTGACTTTTAATCTTTTTATCCTTTCTAATCCGCTCGCGATATTCATGAAATATGAATCCTAACACAATTAACTGTATGGTAATCTTTTCAGGGTCGTCTCACTGAAAATTCTAGAGCAGGACCACCTTGAGTATTGGGTTCTGACAAGTTGCGGTGCCTGCTTCCGAACCACATCAAAGCGCATCGATGAAAGTTTGGTTAGTGCAGAGTTTCGACTCATGGCAAATCAACCGCTCTCCAATATGCTTTGATGCGGTTTGGAAGCAGGCACCGCAACTTGTCAGAACCCCGATCCAAATTCTTGTATTTCATCTTTGATTACCTTGTTGAACTGCGCGTTTCATTTATTTTCTGTGCCATCTTTTCAAGAGAGGCACCTTTAATTCGTTTTCCAGAATGACTGTGTTGTAAACAAAGACCGTGCCCTACCTATCTCGCCCATAGTGGCTTTCAATTTTCAACTCTCAGGTTTTTACTCATCCATTTTTGTTTGCTGCAGACCCCACTTTTTGAATCACTGAAGTAAACAACATAAAACTGTCATTCCAAGTCTAAGCCTTATTCTTTTCCAGACTTCTCTATCTGACTTTATAAAAATGGTAGATACCTATGTACGTACCCAAAATCGTTGAATCTTTTTCTCAACAGGGTTAGTTTTAAAAGTCATTCATAATTTTTTTTACTGATTATCGTCTCTACCTTCATTTTTTGCAGATGAAGTTCGGCCAGCAACCTAGGAGATTTTCAAGCATGATTCTGACCATTCAAGGCGATTGGACTCTGTACACCCTTCAAAACAGTCAAGTTCAACTAAAATTTTCGCTGCTTTCGTATGTTCAACTCACCACCTGTACAGCCCTCATCCCTCACCATCGCTGCTACATTTTCTAAATGTGGAAGAAGACTCTGGCTGAATTACGGGTTTGAACCTGGTTGAAACTGAAAAATGTAGGATTGGGTTTGGTGAAGAAGGAAGAGGAACATTTCACTTCCATGAAGATGTCAGAAAGCTGGTTTTGTGATGCAAAAGACACTTTTGCGAAAAGTGATAAGGTAAGAATGATTCTATGTAAAATTATTTATGATTGATGGACTGAAGTTCGTTTTTTACTCTTATTGCTTTAACATTTGTTTTCCATCGCGCTCAATTTGTGTGAAAAAAAATCAGTGGGTTGGAAAAGTGTAAAAAGCAAGTAGACAAGAAGTTAAATTTTGAGGCAACTACCAGCTTAAAAGAGTTACTATAAGCAAAAACCATTGAAAGAAACTTTGCTTAGCCTATTGGAAGCGACTCCTGGCCAGATTCGATGAAATTGAAATATGTTGTGTTAAAGTGTCTTCTGAGTATAAACTCTCGCGGGCAGAAAAAAATGTCCATGACAGCATATTGAGATATTAGTGTCTGGAGTTAGGTACTATTCGTTTTGTGCTTTGTTTTCTGGTATATGTAGACCGTGCTATTTTGACGGCTCTTATCTCACAATCAGCTGATTCACTTGGCTCTGCGCTCATTGATTCAGATGCTTACTTCCACCATCTTAACTCTTCATCTTAACTCCTCCCTCAACATGTGATTAGATGGGAGGGATGGCAAAAGGAGCATTTGTATCAATGTATGTAGAGCCGATCAACTCGACTGAGATGTGCGCTGTCTGAATAGCACAGTCTACTTGTCGGAGAATACAAATACTCAGCTAATAGTACCCAACTTCTGAAGCAAGTTTCCCGAAAACCTGTCTTGAAAATTTTTTCTGCCCGTAAGAGCTTTGTTTTAGGTGACACTTTTGCACAACATATTTCAATTCATGAAAGATTGGGCGTCAGTTCTCTTAGCCAAGCGCCGTCTCTTGTTTAACTGCACTAATGTTCAAATTCCTCTTCGCGTTTCTTCTATTGTAAACAGGAGCTGTGAGCGTGTTGTTCTTCTTTGTATGTCTTCTATCCTAACCAGTAGCTGAGGTAAAAATACGGAGCTTTATTTTCCTAGGGCCCCCTTTTATGAAGTTTGTACTGAATCCAGCAAACTCCTTCAACCAATCATAAGGCTTTTTCTTCTACTCGCCGCTGAAAAACCGGAGGCTTCCTGTGCTCCATTCTAATGAGCTTTTGTGTTGTGTCTGTTGCAGGTGGTTTCATGCCCTCATAACGACTGATTTTGATGTATGCTCTCCTAGTATTAAAGAAGTTATCGTGCGATCAAGGCTTGGAAACAGGGTGGAGCGGCAATATGTATTGGCTCATCTTATTGTGATTGGTGTTACTTTCGGATGTTTTAAATTGAAAATACTTTTTCACTTTTGAATGAATGGCATCAATTACATCAGCTGCATATTGTGCTGATTTTGCAAATTCAATTTTTATTTGTTACTGAAAACTTTTGAGTCAACATATTTGATGGGTGTCACCAAAAAAGAGGGCGTTCTGCCTTGCTGGAAAAAAGTCAAAAATCTGTGAAATTTAAAGCCTACTTACAAATTTTGAAAATATATATGTTATAATTCAGGATGTAACCTTTGATTTATGTCTTTTTTTTGCATTAATATCATATTTTCCTAATAATTAAATTTGTGCGTTTGATGGGCATTATACTTCCATTTGAGTAGTTGATTGCCTCAAAATACAGCTAGTGATAGTATCTCGCCATGAATTTTATAAATCAGTCAGTCTTGCTTATTTCTTGGTGCAGTAGTGCACCCGGAATACTGAGATTGGGGGGGGGGGGGGCTTAATGTAAAAACTTGACAAAAACTCCCACATAATCAAGTATATCGAGTGCACGTTTTTGCCCAAGTTAGGTCTTGACCTCGAGTTACGGGGAAGGGCTTAAGCCCCCGTTGTGTGCTACTGCCTTGGTGGATTGTAAGGACAAAAAAAATCAGTTTTAGACATTATTATCTTCCTTTTTCATCATCTTGATAATTATTTTAGTCTTTATAGGTAGTTCTGTAGAAAATTACCTCCAAGTTTTTACTGCTGTTTTTTATGACTAAAATTGGAAATTTGGTTTCAAATTTTTGAAGTAGCAGCCCATTGAGATAGAACGAAGGTCATCAGGAAGCTTCTTGTGAAACTTCGTCCAGAATAATCATGGAGAGTTAAAAAAGTTGTGATTGAATGAGGAGAATTGCTGATTCATTGAATTTATCGATTGGCATTTTCTGTTATTCAAACTCAACTTCTCTAATTTGCTGTAATTATATTCTGGATGAAATTTCACATGGGGCCTCCTGCAGACCTTCACTGTAACTCAACGGACTGAAAGTTCAAAATTACTCGATGACTTTTCCAATTTTAGTCACATAATGAATGTTGGCAAAACTTGAGACTAATAAATCAATTTTTCACAGTATCGGTGAGACTGATACTTTTCCTACATATTATGCCATTTATTGTTGTAGATTGTAAGAGAATTCTTCGCAACGCAGCTATCTCAACGCTTTTGGTAAAGCTTGAGATTGTGTGCGAGAAGAATATCTCTTGCTCTTCTCTGCTTTAAGGTAAATACCCCAGTAGCCGGCACCCCTAAAATTTGCACCAGTAAGGGCCGCTTTTAAGATATTCGTGAAATATGGATGTTAAACTGACTGACAGTTATACATTACAGACAGTTTAACAAATAGTTCTCTTTTACGACCGCTAGTTAACTGTCAGTCAGCACTGTACTAGCCGTTATACATAATTTCAGTGATTCAACAGGATTCAGCCAATCAGAGCCGACCATCGAATGACCTTCGGAGCGCGCTCTGCCGACCGGAGATGGTAACGCCTTGGACATAACCTAAAAGTAGCAATGGCGCCTCGGCTGCCTCGGCACTTCGGGAGCTCTCGGCTCATCTCGGCTTTCATCGGCACTCGGCGCCCGCTCTGATTGGTCCGATTGCCTGAACATCCACTTGCTAAATTTTAACAGGCACAAAATCTACCCTCTATTTTAACTAGCAATTAAACGATGAACTGGCAGTCTTATAATTTCGCAATTCGCCCGCTAAACGAGAACATCCACCTTCTAAACGTTTAACAGACGGTCTTAAAAGCGGCCCTAACCGGCACCCATTTTTTACAAAGTGAAAAGTATAAGTTTAGTGGCAATACTGGTGTTTAGTGTGGTTTTCTTTTCTGAGACCTCAAGTGGGAAAAAATCGAAAAAAAAAAACACGCCAAACACCATAACTGCCACTTAACTAATATTTTTTCACTTTATGAAAAATAAGTGCTGGGCACTGGGGCAAATTTTAGGGTTGCCGGCTGCTGGGGTGTTAACCTTACGAACTTTTGGGGACCGCATTCAAATGCATACGGATTTCGAAGAGCCCGCTCGGCCCGCATTTCACCACGTGACTCGCGCAAAAAAAAAAAATTTCACCACGTAGTTCGTGGGGCGTGGGACAGATAGCGTTTTTTAGTTGACCACTAAACCTACAGAAACCGCTAGTGTCGCCGAGTAGCTCTTATTTGTACACGCCTCCTGCTGTGTATTTCTTATGACAGTGAGCCATCCTCCTTTATATTATGATCCTTGACTCTACATTGCACTAGCCGCCTTTGCTAAACTATAGTCTCTCTTCTTTGTCCTTATTGATATGTTGCTTTAACTCATATCCCCTGTGAGCCGTTAACGACCCACTTGTTGCGTTGTTTTGGACTTTTCAGTCAATTTGGACCAATATTAATCAAAAACCAATGTTGGGGGTTTTTAACTCTTACAATTATTTAGCTGCACCAACAAATTTCTGTTTTTTTTTCTTTCTTCATTTTTTCGAGGTTTTTGTTCACAGCTTGTGTTTTTCTCAAAAAATAATTCTGGGCATAAATTGGATAAATTCCTGGACCATGATCTCGGATTTCTTCTGGTTCATCTTCAGGCAGTTCACTAAGTATGTGATTTTCTTTTTATTCTAATGTGACGCACATATATGTTTACATCGCTAAGTAAACGACCTGAAGATAGATTCAGTGTGTACCGTGAAATTTGACAACGCTGTTTTTTCTCTACTTAAAACCCATTAAAAAAATCGAACCATTGGATGTTCGGTGAACACCCTCGAATTCGACCTTTTGAATGGATTTCAATAGACAAAATCCAACGTTGCCAAATTGCACGCTATACGCCACTGGATGGAATAGTAAGAGTTATTATATTATAATTGCAGCTAAGGAGTTTAATGCAGCA
>VMOF01000013.1:26787050-26804731 GCA_011764245.1 Trialeurodes vaporariorum
ACTGCGAACTTGCAGCAGCGGTTTACGGTGTTTTGTCATCCCTAAAAATCTCACGGCTCTCTGCAGAGGAGTCTGCCTAACGGTTTTAGCAGTAGCACAGCATGTGAGCATGGACACATCGCCAGGATCGCTCACTTGAAAGAGTAGTTCAGCTGACCGCTGCTTGGAGCGCTGGGGTCGAGAGAAAAACAGGACTAACAACAGTCGGCAGTCCTTAGTTATATCTTCGTCCATGGTTTTGCGACGACCTCCCGTCCCCTTTGCCCTCCCCATGAACTACTGCACCTACACCTACAACAGTTGCTTGCCGCGTTGTGCAGATTGCATGAATGATGTGTGTCCATCTACTTCATCCCAATTTCGATTACGTCGCAGAGCCCCACAGTTCATGGGGCCACGCAACAACCTTTCCAAAAAGTGTCGCACTCCCCCATAGTGCGTGGGGCCACGCGACACTTGAATTTTGTTTTAAAAAAAAGTGCCTTACAAGTGTCGCAGAGCCCCACAGTTTTTTTAAAGATTTCTGTGGGGCCGTGCGACAAGTAAAATATTAATTTTTCCACCATCTGACCAAGTGTCGCGTGGCCCCACGAAACAGCTAAAATTAGGATTTTAATCGAGAAGATTGTGGGGCGTTGCGACACTTGGTTTTCATACATTTTCAAGTGTCGCACGGCCCCACAGCCGTCCAACAAAAGTTGTCCTCTAGTCCAGAAACTTTTGAAAGAAGGACTCTTATCATTAAGTGATTGGAGGTGAGCTCGTGTGAGTAATCAAAGCTAGAACTGATAAAGATTTGTCAATATCAGGGTTCTGTGGGGCATTGCAACACTTGATTGGGAAAGACTGTTTCGTGGGGCCACGCGACACTTGGTCAGACCTGGGGTCGAAATAAGTTATCTTGTTATCAATGATTAGAGGTGAGCTAGCATGAGTAATCAATTCATCGAGTTATTAGAGGTAAGCACCAGTGAGTAATCAATTCATGAACTGATAATGGTTAGTCATTTTTTAATAAAGGTTAGTCGTTCCTTATCAGGTTCTGTGGGGCTTTGCGACACTTGATTGAGAAAGACTGTTTCGTGGGGCCACGCGACACTTGGTGGTGAGTCTAGTGTTTCACAGCCCCACAAAAGAGTTTGATCCCCAAAGCCAGTATTGGTGCCCAATCAGCTGATAACAAGGTAAACTCTAAATAGAGGAGGGGCTTTGTATCCAGAGAAAGTATTTCACAGCCCCACAACTAGGATTGATTGGCGTAGGCAAGTATCTTTTCAGGGCAAACCGTCTAAATGCCCTGATTTAAGCCACCTCAGCATTAATTATAAACTGTTAAAACTTTCAGAGATGGGTACTCACCAGTAGACAGTGAATAACAAAAGAAACAGATGATTCACCGAGTCGCAGGAAAGTCGGTTGCTATGAGTTAATGATACCAGGTCTGCCGAAAGGCAATCATGGTGTCTCAATCAAAACCACCGGGGAAAAAAAGTGTTAAACCAAGCTATGGTAAAACAGTCGCGATTTAGCTTTTCAGTTTGAGCTATCGAAGCCACATATATATGATATAAAGTAATAGAAACTTGAGGTAATTGGAGCACTGCCACTTTTAACAACAATTCGAAGGAACACTCATGGGAAATAGATTTCTTAGCTTGGAAACGTATTCGCGAAGCAAACAATTAATAACTATGCCAGGTACCTAATCCTATTGTACCGAATGTAAATACACAAGATCCCTGATGAGGGAGCTTTGGACAGCAGTGCGTTACGCTGGGGCTGGGTACGTAGTGCTGTAGGGCTATGTCCAGTAGCACACGAATCACCGCAGCTGAAATCGACGGGACAGAAAATAATTCACCGAAACATAAGTTTCATTCTAATAATTACAATGGACCGAGAATAAAAGTAAAAAAAATAATGCCTTGCAAAAGCTCGATGCACTTAAAGAGCGGTGAGTGTTATGTTACGTTACTATTTTAATTTTGGTGAGGTTAGGGTCTTCACACGATGTTGTAAACAAGAGATTACTGTATACGAGGTACTCGAACAAAGGCTGACCAATGAGAGGCAAGTATGATACTCGGTGCCGCGTGATTCGAAAGCGAGGAACTAACAATAAGTGGGACGTTATGTTGAGGCAGCAGTGGAAATCTCGTGTGGACGTTTTCCACACAGGCTCGGTTTACTAGCCTCATAGTTTTAAACCTTTACTTACAAAAAAAAAAAAAAAAAAATTGCAACAAATGCATTTGAAATTGGTTATAAACAAAAGTGTAAGTGTTTTAGAGTGGCTGTCTGGACACAGAAATCGACATAACTGTATCTTTGGAAGGATTTGCATGAGAAAGAAATTGACACATAACTTGCAGCATTCTGTGATGTCTGCTTTTCAAATTACATGGAAATAAACAGCACTTGGCTCTTATAGAGACCACGCACAAACCGTGTGAGTGGTGGCTGACTTATTTATTGGAACTCAACAGGAATTAATACAGGGAGCATGGAGGAGCACCATCTAACATGGAACTTACGTTGACTGATGCAATTTCGGTGCCATTTTTGGTGTTCTGTTGAGACTCTGAAAAAAAAAGTTGCCACAGCGCAGAAACATGGGCATGATAGATAGTGCGTGGTCTCTATTATACAGGGTGTTGAAAAACTGTTCCCGAATATGTCAGGGGCGGATTTTACGGATCAAAATAAGACTTTTATTTCCTGTAAACATGGGTCCAAAATTGCAGTATTTTCGAGTTACAGTGTTGCAAAGTTTCCGAAAAACAAATTGAAAAATTGTCATAACTCCCTTGAAAATTTTTTCTTCATGCTCGTAAATAGGTATTCTGGTGTGGTTTTAGGCGTTCTTGCCGGTTTTTCTTGATTTTTCTCAATTTTTTGGGCCAAATTATGTGAAAACATGCTTTCAGATTCATTGAACCCAAAAACAATTAGCATTACTCAAAAGTTCGTAAAAAAGTATGCATTTTTAGTCCCTACAAGTTCTTCCAATTCGTAAACCATTTCCGAGAAAATCATCCTGAAGTTGGAGAAGTCGGCCAAGACTTGACAGAATCAAAGAAAAGGCAATTATTGGCAGACCTCTGCAACTTCAGGGACGATTTTCTAGGAAATGGTTTACAAATTGGAAAAACTAGGAAGGACTAAAAATGCATACTTTTTTACGAACTTTTGAGTAATGCTAATAGTTTTTGGGTTCAATGAATCCGAAAGCATGTTTTCACATAATTTGGCCAGGACAAGTGAGAAAAATCAAGAAAAACCCCCACGACCCCCCTCAAATTTTTGCATACAGCATTTTCACGGCCAAAATCAGCAAGAAACGCCCCACGCCCCACACTGGACGAAAACGTCCTTGTGCCCGGACATGGCTGGTTTCGCGCTCCTATCTTTGTTTTTTCGAGTTGTTTTGGCTATTTTTCTTTAAAACCGACATCCTTTTAACTTATTCATTTTTTTTTTTTTTTTTTTATTCTTTTATTTTTTTTATTTTTTTTTTTTTTTTATTTTTTTTAAATTTTTTTTATTTTTTTCTATTTTTTTTTGTGTGTTTCCCACAAGAATCACCCTATATAATGTGTTTTTCGACTGTAGAAACAATCGCATTTTTATTTTCAGTAATGTATTTCGTGTCCTACCCTCAACCATTGGCTCGCACCAATGAGCGCCGCGTCGTGTTATTACACGATTTTTTCTCGTATCCGCAGTTTCTCGCAGCTAAAAATCATTGAGGTGGTTTTTCCAAGTTGTAATAAACACTACTAGCTCAAAGTTCACATTAAATACGATTAAAGAGCCTGTTGAAACTGTATTCTAATTTTTTTAAACCTTCAAATGTTAAATTTGAACAAGAACCATCACTACATACATCTATATTTGCATGATTTTAAAAAACCATAGGTAGAAAATTATCTCCATGCAATGGTGAAAATGACTATTGTATCGGCGTTTGTTGAAAAAAAGATTAACACATCTTTTTAAGGCAATATAAAACACGGAATTTTAGCGTCAAAATTTCAAACCGCACCAAGAACCCGTTATTCGACAATGGTGAGGTATAGTGCTGGCTCGAGGAAAAAAAAAAAACAATGTCAGAAAAGTTACATTTGGGTTCTAAAATACTACTTTTTGTCAAAAAGTTGGATTTTCTGCAGATTGACTTGCCCCCCCCATGTCCGAGCATTAGGGCATTTTCGTCCAGTGTGCGCCCCTGTAGAAACGCATTCGGCCGACAATGGGGGGGGGGGAGCCAATTATAAAGCTCAGACTATTCAATCGATTTCTCCACTTCTCGTATGATATTCGGGTGGGGAGAGGGGGAGGGGGGTCCGGGTCTTAATGCTGAGAAGGTAAGGTCAGGGTGGTATATTACGAGGAGAAGAAAATAATTTTAGACGATAAAAAAGGTTGGATATGGAGCGTAACTAGAAAAAATGCAGCATAAGTAGTAAAACTAATGTATTTCAAAGGTGAGCCTCGGAGCCCCTTGTGAGGCATTCGTGTAAATACGAATGGTCGCAGGCAGACTAAGGTTAAAGATCCTAATTAAGGCCATGTTCTTGGGGTCGAAACTGTAACGTATGTAGGTGATTGAGATTTTTTGGATAATCAGGTGTTATTTGCAATTTGCTGCGTTGTGGATCATGCAGCGATGAAAAATGCCATCTGCCTTGAAAACGGTCCTTCTAGTCCCTAAAAATCATGCGCCGAAGACTACAGTCTAGTCAGCCTAGAGGTAAATTCGAGCATGCATGTTCCGATTTTCCATTCTCCGAATATTTTGAATATTTTTCATGAAAATTTTTCAAATAAAATGATTGTACGATAAAATATGAAGGGAAAATGCACAAACTTCTTGGGGTGCCGCAACCGCAAATTTCGTTGAAATGGAAGAAAGAATTCATCAAAGAGTAATGAGTGCGACTACCTAGAGAGAGAGGATTTAGAGAGTTATTTCCTTTCTCAGATATGTAATTAAAAGAACCGCCCGCCTTTCTTTGAGTAAAGAAAGCAAACGTCAGAAAAAGATACGGATGCAGATGAGATTAACACATTACTGTAATTATACAGGGTGTTAAGAAAAAAAAGTTTCCACTGCGGTTTTTTCGGAAACGGCTGCGAATTTTGAAAAACAGCCAAACACATGTCCAATAATATCGAGGAGGACCCATTTTGGGGGGGGGGTTATTTTTTCGGCGCCTCCCTGGGATGGGCGGGGGAGGGGGTAACCCCCTTTTTTCTTATGGGAGCCCTATTTTTACTTTCTCACTCTAATGAAATTAGAAAAATTGAGAAAGTATTGCGATGGCGCAGAGATTTTTGATGCATTTTGTTTCGATACTTGGCCCGCTGCGACTAAGTCAATCATGATAATTATAAAATAATTGGCTCTTTTCATGCCTAATACTATCCTAAAGAACATCCATCCATGATATTTCAATATTTCGGAACCATATGTGGTAGGGAGGAGTAAATGCAAAAAATTTCTGTGGCGTCTGTCTTTCTGTCTGCCTGTCTGTCCGTCTGTAGTCATGAACGTGAAATCCAGCATAACTTTTCAACTGTTGATCTATATGCATCCAATTTTTCCAGAGATGTTGCTTTTAACATTCCTCAGAGGGACTTTTTTTTGTTTTTTTTTAAAATTTTAATTTTTAGGTTAGTTATGGAAGAAAAATGGTTTCCATTAAAATCAAGGGGAAAAATGGGTCAAAAAAGAGAAAAATTTAAATATTTCAATATTGGATCTTTGGATTTGGAAGAAAATTTGTAAAAACATTCTACAACCAGCCCACAGTAAAATTAACCCCTTACAGTTCAGTAAAATAACCCTTAAGACCGTTTAAAAAATCAATTTAGGGCGTTCGAGCCAAAAAATGGAATAAAAGTGAGAAATTAATCTTGTGTAGCAGTGCCAATTACTAAAAGCTGGATGAATTTTGATGAAACTTTGTATACACAATGTACTACCGCAGTACTAAAATATTTTCTTCTCACTATCATCATAATAAATCCTTTGGACCTAATCAAGGGACCATATAGGTGCGATTGAGAAAAAATAAGACCAATTAAGCAAATAAAAACATAATCCTACTTATTGAGATAATTCGGGTTAGGTCCAATTAATTTTAATTAAATCCAGCACAAACAATCTATCTACCTACATTTACTCTACTTTATATAGAATTTCTTATCATTACAATATACAGCCCTTAAGACTGTTTAAAAAATCAAAATCGGTGCGCTCGAGCCAAAAAATGGAATTATCGTGAGAAATCAATCTTTAAACTTGGAGTCAATCCATTATGGCTCGATGAATTTTTATAAAACTTTTGTACACACAATCCACTATGAAAATACTAAGATATTTTCCTTTCTTAGTCACCATACACAACTGATAAAACCTTTTCAAGAGGCAATATAGGTGGGATTGAGAAAAAAATATGGGAATATAAGCAAATAAAAACATAATCCTATTAATTGAGATAGTTCAGGTTTGGTCCAATGAATTTTTATAAGAACTGGCAAATACAATCTACAATTAGTCTATATAAGAAAGTATTCCCTTTCAGATACAATTTACAACACTTAAGAGAGTTTAAAAATCAAAATGGGGTGTTCGACCCAAAACATGAATTAAAGCGGGAAATTGATGTTAAAACTTGGAGTCAATCATTCATGGAATGAATTTTGATGAAACTTTGCTCAAACATATTATGTTACTGACCCACTAAAATATTCCTATCATACAGTCATCATCAAAAACCTTTAAGACCGTTTCAAGGGCCAATATAGGTGCGATCAAGCAAAACTCTGAAACCAAGGAAATAAAAAAACAATCGTAATACTTGGAATAAGAAATTCAATCATGACTCAATTATGTTTGATGAAAATTGCAACAAAAAGTTTGCAACCAACCTAGGCAGGGATTTCTTTTCAATGTAAAACTATAATATACAACCCTTATGTCTGAAACTGTTTAAAGGCAAAATAGCTGTTCCACCAATAAACCCAAAAAATAGAATATCCAAAGAAAATTAAACTTCTAAAGAAAATGGATGGATGAATTTTGTTGACATTTGAGGTACAAAATCTACAAACAAAGAACATCTTTAAAGGGGGGTTTAATCTACCAAACTAAAAAATTTTTTTTGAAGATCCACAGTTCAAAACCCATCCTTCAAAGGATGAAGTAGGCAACTATTTGTACAGCTTCTCTGCAAAATCGCCAACACTTCGGATTGAAGGCGGAATTATGTCCAGAGGTGAAAATATTTTAAATTTAATGGGAGTCTAGGAGTCTCTCCCAGAATTCTAAAGAAACTTGGGGGTCTCCCCCAGATATCTAAAGGTGGGTCTGGGGGTCACCCCCAGAATTCTAAAGGGGGGGGGGTCTGGGGGTCTCCCCCAGAATACTATAGGGGGGTCTGGGGGTCTCCTCCAGAATACTAGAGGGGGTCTGGGGGTCTCCCCCAGATTTCTTAAGGGGGTCTGGGGGTCCTTCGACCCCCCCCCGATAAAAATGGAGGGAGAAAGTGTTCGTAGGGTGTTCCCTACAGCTTATTTTATTTCAGTATCTGAAAGAACATAAAAAAAGAAACTTTTTAGCGCAAACCGAAGGTCGATATCGTTTTTCGTTTTCGATAAATCGAAGGTCAAAGTTCGATATGGACCTATTTTCAAAAAATCATCACTCCACTTTGAGATACCGGTTACCGGAATTTAAAAAACTAGGGGTCTATAAGACTCCAGAAAGCAAGCTCTTTTTAGTAAAAAATACGAATTTGACACAAATTTAGCAAAAATTAGGGTTTAGCGCCCCCGAAAATTGTCAACGTCTTTGCCCCCCAGGGGGGCCCATCAGACCAATTCCTTGAGACGACGACTATCGAGTGATACATCGATCAAAAAGGCATACCAAACTGAGCATTTTGGCGCAAACCGGAAGTAGATATCGTTTTTCACATTCGAGATATCGAATGTCAAAGTTAAATTTAGGCAAAAACGTTGTCAATTTTTGGGGGCGTTAAACCCTATTTTTGGCTAACTTTGTGTCAAATTCGTATTTTTTTCTAAAAAGAGCTTGCTTTTTGGAGTATTTTAGACCCCTAGTTTTTAAATTCCGGTATCCGGTATCTCAAAGTGGAGTAATGATTTTTTGAAAATAGGTCCATATCGAACTTTGACCGTCGATATATCGAAAACGAAAAACGATATTGACCTTCGGTTTGCGCCAAAAAGTTTTTTTTTATGTTCTTTCAGATACTGAAAAAAAAAATAGGGCTCCCATAAGAAAAAAGGGCGTTACCCCTTCCCCCGCCCCTACCAGGGGGGGGCCGAAAGAAATAACCCACCCAAAATGGGTCCCCCCCAATATCATTGGACACGTGTTTGGCTGTTTTTCAAAATTCGCAGCCGTTTCCGAAAAAACCGCAGTGGAAACTTTTCTTCTTAACACCCTGTATAGCTCGCCTCATTCTGTCACTTTATTCCAGTGGCGTCGCTAGACATTTGCATTTGTGGGATAGCAAGATATGAGATCCCTTGTGGAGGATCTGGGTGGGATAGCCCCAGGTAGGCAAGGGGGTCTAGGGGTCCACCCTCAACAAATATTTAAAAATTGAGGTTTATTAAGCTAATTTTTACGCTATTCTGCATGAAGTTTAATTAATTAAAATCACGGACAAATAGATCGGAAATCCTATACTCAGATTTTTGTTTTTTTTTGTTTAGTTTGTTTAGTTTTTTTTTTTTTTGTTTTTTTTTTGTTTTTTGTTTTAAACCACACACAAAAAACGGTGTTCCATACCTGGCTACAATGTTGAGAACACAAAATGAGTAGACAGAGAACATCAACAACATAGCAGACAACAAAGCGCGCGCGCAATCATCGAACTTTGCGAGCGAAGAAAGAGTTTATTTAATTGAATTATAAATTTAGATCGGGCAACATTGAAAAAATTTCATGATTAATGGAGGAAGAGCGAGAGAGCGAGCACAGAGTTGAACAAATAAGTTAACATTTGGTCCATAGCGAGCACCGAGTTGATGAAGTAAATGGACATTTGGCGCATCGCGCGCACACACTACATAACACGAAAAGAAGTTTGGGTAAATGGACAAACGGCATTCCATAGTATACACACACTAAAACGTAGGAAGAAAGGAGACGCGCTTCCACAAGTCGACCCGTTCATTTGAATTTAGCGGTACTACGTTCCCGCCTGGAATCTGAGATTCGGGACACGCCCCTCAAACGGTTGCTGTGCATCAGGCATCAACATAACCCTCGCATTGACAGTGACAGTACAGCTAACCTAACCATAGAATAAAGATGTAATAGAAGCGACACTGTCGCCGAATCTTCTAACAGAACTCGTTGACCTTGAACGAACTCGAAAAGATTATGTTTGGAAGGATGTTTTAAATTCTGTAACCTTTTCATTCAATAGCAACATCATCCACCACCCATCAGCGCTGCGATTGGCTTATTTTAAATTTCGCGATGGCTGGCTTATTTGAAATCGTGCGGTGGCTGGCTTATTTGAAATCGTGCGGTGGCTGGCTTATTTTAGATCGGTCGTCGGCTGGCTTATAGTCCCTGTGTATTAATAAATATGCAGGGGATATTTAAAATTAAAAAAATTATTAAATATAATATATTATGTACTCGTACACATTTATACAAGGACTTTAGGGTGGCTGGCTAATTTTAAATTGCGCGGTGGCTGGCTTATTTTGAATCGCGCCGTGGCTGGCTTAAAGTCCCTGTATATTGAATATATAGGGGATATTAAATACTAAATATACTAAATATAATATATTAAATATATAGTTCATTGAATATTCATGCACAGGGACTCTAGGTTGGCTGGCTTATTTTGAATTGCAAGTGGCTGGCTTATTTCGAATCGCGCGGTGGCTGGCTTATTATTTTGAATCGCGCGGTGGCTGGCTTATTTCAAGGTCAACGAAAGGAGTTTATACAGAGCCTTATGGAAGTGACGCTTCTATTACGAAGTAATCTTTATTCTATGACCTAACCAAGTGACCAGATTTGTTGCATTGTCATTTGTTTATATTTATTCCCTGCATTGAAAGCACTTCGTTATAACCTTTGCCGTAACATTATGTCATATTGCTAGATGTCTCGGTTAATTTTAAAATTGTGAAACTCATGTTTCGGTGAATTATTTTCTGTCCCGTCGATTTCAGCTGCGGTGATTCGTGTGCTACTAGACATAGCCCTACAGCCCTACCTACCCAGCCCAGCGTAATGCACTGCTGTCCAAAGCTCCCTCATCAGGGATCTTGTGTATTTTCATACGGTACAATAGGATTAAGTACCTGGCATAGTTATTTAAATTTTTTGCTTCGCGGATACGTTTCCAAGCTAAGAAATCTATTTCCTCATGAGTGTTCCTTCGAATTGTTGTTAAAAGTGGCAGTGCTCCAATTACCTCAAGTTTCTATTACTTTATATCATATATATGTGGCTTCGAAAGCTCAAACTGAAAAGCTAAATCGCGACTGTTTTACCATAGCTTAGTTTAGCACTTTTTTTCCCCCGGGTTTTTTTGATTGAGACACCATGATTGCCTTTCGGCAGACCTGGTATCATTAACTCATAGCAACCGACTTTCCTGCGACTCGGTGAATCATCTGTTTCTATTGTTATTCACTGTCTACTGGTGAGTACCCATCTCTGAAAGTTTTAAAAAGTTTATAATTAATGCTGAGGTGGCTTAAATCAGGGCATTTAGACGGTTTGCCCTGAAAAGATACTTGCCTACGCCAATCAATCCTAGTTGTGGGGCTGTGAAATACTTTCTCTGGATACAAAGCCCCTCCTCTATTTAGAGTTTACCTTGTTATCAGCTGATTGGGCACCAATACTGGCTTTGGGGATCAAACTCTTTTGTGGGGCTGTGAAACACTAGACTCACCACCAAGTGTCGCGTGGCCCCACGAAACAGTCTTTCTCAATCAAGTGTCGCAAAGCCCCACAGAACCTGATAAGGAACGACTAACCTTTATTAAAGAATGACTAACCATTATCAGTTCATGAATTGATTACTCACTGGTGCTTACCTCTAATAACTCGATGAATTGATTACTCATGCTAGCTCACCTCTAATCACTTGATAACAAGATAACTTATTTCGACTCAGGTCTGACCAAGTGTCGCGTGGCCCCACGAAACAGTCTTTCCCAATCAAGTGTTGCAATGCCCCACAGAACCCCGATATTGACAAATCTTTATCAGTTCTAGCTTTGATTACTCACACGAGCTCACCTCCAATCACTTAATGATAAGAGTCCTTCTTTCAAAAGTTTCTGGACTAGAGGACAACTTTTGTTGGACGGCTGTGGGGCCGTGCGACACTTGAAAATGTATGAAAACCAAGTGTCGCAACGCCCCACAATCTTCTCGATTAAAATCCTAATTTTAGCTGTTTCGTGGGGCCACGCGACACTTGGTCAGATGGTGGAAAAATTAATATTTTACTTGTCGCACGGCCCCACAGAAATCTTTAAAAATCTGTGGGGCTCTGCGACACTTGTAAGGCACTTTTTTTAAGACAAAATTCAAGTGTCGCGTGGCCCCACGCACTATGGGGGAGTGCGACACTTTTTGGAAAGGTTGTTGCGTGGCCCCATGAACTGTGGGGCTCTGCGATGAAGCCCCAATTTCACAGCCATCACGGATGCCACGCCCGCCACGGGTCTTCTACCTGGTTTTATGCGACATCGGTCATCGTGGCCCAGTGTTACATGGTAATCAGCGGCGGATTCGGGAAAGGCACGCCCCCCCCCCAACTCACGGTAGCCTTTGCCTTTTTTCAACAGAAAAAATCCCATAAATTCCTCCCTGCAAATTTGAAAATTCATAGGCGTGAACCCCCCCCCCCCTAAAAAAATTTTTCTGGATCCGCCATTGGTAGTAATTTTTGCGGCACACTACGCCGGATTCCCGTGCGCTTTCCCACACTTACCTTTCCCCCTTATCTGTCAATGGGCGCTCCCCGAGGGGCGGCGCGGCGCCCCCCCCTAATTCAGAAAAATCAAAACTTTACAATAAAAAAGAATCGGAACATTCGAAGATCAAATAATAACGAAAGGAGTAAGAGTTAACAAACTTTATTCTTATTTTATTTTACAATTTTAATTATGGGCGTAATTTAGGGGGGGGGCAGGGCGGGAAGTAGCCCCCCCCCCTAAGCAGTGGTGCCCAACCACCCCTTGCCACTATACAGCTCGCCCCCAGTTTCAGGATTCCTCTCCCCCCAGATCTAGATCTCCCCCTGATTTTTACCCCACCCCCTCCTGATTCAGACGACATCATCCTTCCCACCCGCATCTCCCTCGCCGAAAGAAGTTTTAAAATCTACTAGTATGAACGTGTCTACATTGGCAACTACCGTTGGCAACGAGAATTTTGCGAACTTCCTTAAAAATTCAGAATCCTCTGGTCGATAATTACATGATTAGAGAATGTATAGGCAAGAGTTTTGGTTTTGTTAATTTAAATAGGTTAACTCTTAGAATTCATCAGGACAATGAAAATAAAGAAGGAATAGTTGTACTTAGCTTTTTACTATTTCTATCATCTGATGCTGTCACTTTATTCATAATATCAAACACGTCAAAATAGAATTACTTTTGATACAACTACATGCTACAATCACTTACAATTTCTACCATTTGGAAGGATAATTGATTTATTTTCTATTTTGGGCGGAAGTGGGGGGGGGGGGGTTCTCTAGACTTGCCCGTCTCTAGGTGGTGTCCCCTAGACCTTCCATTGACATTCAAAAAGTTGCCCCTCCGGGCAATTGTTTTGCGGGTGCCCATGTCTTTGTCCATGGTCTCTGAACCAGAAATTGAACGTTCTTCCGGTCTGTGGTTGCCTTCTTTTCTCATAAGTTTAGACACGGCCACCCTGTAAACCCCACAACAAGTTAAAAGTCCGCAATCCGCACCCTCGACCCGCAGCCACTATCAAAAGTAAATTGCCGGTTGACTTGCAGGTACTCTCCTCCTCCTCCCCCAACTTAGATTAGACACAAATATAAAATTAAAAAAAAAAAAAAAAAAAAAAAAGGTGAAAAATAGAATGTATGCCCCAGCAAATGGCCCCCTCCACAGTTTTCCAAGAGAGGGAGCGACCCCCTTGCCAGCGTAACTCCGAAAAAAGTAATTCCAACTGGGGTCCATGTAACTCAAGTAAGGTCTCAAAATGAAATCAGATGGATCCAAAATTTTAACGGCGAGTACCGGTAAGCTTACTCTTTTGATCGGTTCAAACCGGATTGCGATACATCGATTTACTCTCGAGATATCGATTTTTCAAAGGGGCGCGGTATAGGGTCAGAAATCTAAGATTCTCTAAAATCCGCGAATTTCGACTCTCATGGACCTAGCATGCGCCGTGAGAAGTCATATGTGAGTTTTTTGAGTTCACATGAAGTTCATTAAGGGCCCTGACAAATGTCGGACCGATAAAGTCTATATCGGGGGGGGGGGGCGTGGCCCCAACTCCAGCGTAAGTCTCACGTACAATGTCTAACTGCGGCCGCGGAGGTCCCATAAGATCCGTTTAAAAACTTGGATGGATCTGAATTTTTTTCAAGAATTTTCTAAAAGCTGAAGCTACCGCCCAATCCAAACCGCAGTGCGCAATCCATCGATTCGTTCTCGAGATATCGATTTTTCAAAGGCGCGCGGTCTTGTCAGATCGACCTTAGAGGGGCGCTGGAGGCTGGAAAAAGGCGAATTTCGTCTCTCACGAACCAGTCGTGTGCCGTATTATATCGGTTCCGCTTCTTTTCGGGTCCCAATGATGTCCCGAGAGGGCCCAATGCAGTTTCGAGCCAAAAAATATCATCTTAGGGGGGGGGGGGGAACTACTCCCCGTTTCAGCGTAACTCTGACAAGAAATGTCTAACTGCGGCCGCGAGAGGTCCTGTAAGGTCATTAAATAAACTCGGATGGATCTGAAATTTTCGAGGTTGTCAGTCACAAGCAAGCGCTTTTGACCGGTGCAAACCGAATTGCAATACATCGATTCACTATCGAGATATCGATTTTTCAAAGGCGCACGGTCTTGTCAGATCGAACATTGAAATAAGCTGTGGATACTCTGTATCCGCGAATTTCGTCTCTCATGGACCGTTTAAGCTCCCTTAAAAATCGAATGAGCTTTTTTCAAGTTCATATTACGTTCCTTAAGGGCCTTGATGAGTGTCGGATGACATTTGATCAATATTAACATTCATTTTTTAATCTGAGACAAAAAGAGCTGAAACCATAAAGACGAAGAATTTCCATCGTGATGACTTTGGTTCAAGCGAGGAAAATTCTATAGAAGTCCCAAATAACTAGACTAGACTTTCCGGCTTGCTAGGATTGGTATTAAGAATTTCCTTCCTGATGACTTTGGTTCAGGCGAGAGAAATCTAAAAAAGTCCCAAATAACTAAACTAGACTTTGCGGCTTGCTAGGATTGGTATTGCGTCATCCGATTTTAAAAGAACTATCACTATCGAAATCGATTTTCAAAACCACAGTATTCACCTCGCCTCGTGAACAACTGTTTCAACACGCTATAAGTAAATTTTCATTCCCACTTTGACCTATCAAGTTATTTTTACAGCGATCACTGTTATACCAACACAAATGCAGCGTTGCGATTGACTTTGTCGCAGTTTTGTACTATCAATATGGAACTCCACACTTACAATGATTTACGGCCGACACTCATGCTCTCTTTGCTAACACTGTTCCAGTGTTGCAAGTTCCAACTTGTTTTATTTTGTTTTTGTTTTTGTTTTTTGTTTTTGTTTTTGTTTTTTTTTTCAAAGTCCGAGACCATATTCAGGAAAAGCACTTCTAAAGGGAAAAATGTTGAACTAACTAGATTCATTATTTGTTTTCAGATATGCGACCAAGGTGTTAAAGGCAGTTGCGTGCCATCACCTAATCCCGGGAAAAACGTCCGTGTAATAACGCCAACGACTGCAGTCGGCCCGGTCGGTAGGCATCAATGAGCAAGAGAGATTGACTGCTTTTGTTCCGCCTAAAATGGTTGCCTGCCTTCTTATTCATGCAAGATATAGAATGTTAATCCATTATCACCCAGACCTTAAAGGTTCACTTCCGTATTTTTCAGAATATTTCGTTTATCTTACTAGTTACTATATAATTTATGGCTTTATTTTGATTGCATAATTTTTTCTGAACATTTTCTTTCCCATAAGTTTCTCAAAAAAATTTTTTGTCCTATAAATACGGATAGTGTTTTGTTTCAATAATTCAAATAAATCCTCAGTATTCCTGAAAATCTAGTTCCATTATTTAAATTTCTTCATTTTCTAATCAAGGCCGTCTCCGATAAAAGAGCACATATACGCGGCCAAGTCAATCTTGTGAAAATGGCGTTTTAAGTTTTCAAATTATATGCTCATTATATCCCGAGATGGCCTCTATTGTAATTTTAAAGAGGCGCAAAATGATATTCATACAATAATAATACCACTTTTAGTTATCAAAAAGTGTATAAGCTATACAATCCACCCTCACCCCCCAATCGTATAGATTCACAAAATAAATTGGATATTTTCTTAATGGGAGTATGTTTTACTGAGAAAGTACTATTTTTGCAATATTTCGTCGAAAGTGTAATACCATGTCACAAAAATCGCAATTTAATTTATTTGAAGAAAGGAATTATAAATGAAGAAAAATAATAATAGTACGTCACATATCAATATCTGTTACTATCAGGTCAGTCTAGTACAGGGGCGTGCCGGGGGGGGGATGTGGGTACCCTTGCCCCGAGCGGCACTCTCCAAGAGCGGCAAAATCAGGGTGAACCACCAAAAAAAGGGGGGGTTATCAAATTTCAAAATGAATTAGAGAGGGCGGCAAAATCAGTGTGTAATAAGCTAAAAAAAAAAAAAAAAAAAAAAAAAAAAAAAATTGTTCGCGGTGGGTGGCAAGATTGCATTCGTGCCCCCTCTCTCTGGAAACCACGGCACGCCCGGGCCCCTGGTCTAGTAGAAAGTAGGCGAGGCAAAAGCTTCCGTTCAAATCATTTCTCCGGTTTGCTGCCCCCGTTGTTGTGCGATTCACTCCGATGAATCAAGTGTTAGTCACAGTTTGACAACACTGTTGCACTTGTCTCATGAATGCTAAGGCCTGCCTCACAGCAAATTTTTGACGCGCAGAGCCTCACACCTTTCTCTAAAACTGATATCGGTCCAAAAATGTGAAACTTTCCAACCGCCCAACCAGTGGCATGGCGTACGCAGGGTTTTTTTTAAGGAGGGGCTCGAATTGATGAGCGTTTGACTGAAAATTGTTCCCCCTTCCCCTCCACCCCGAAAATCGGAGACCTGGGGTGGCTTTAGCCCCCGTTAGCCCCCTTAGCCCCCCCCCCCCCCCCTGCGTACGCCACTACGCCCAACAACAAATTAAGCTACCATTTTTCGTCAATCTAAGTTCCTCCTATTCTAAATTCTGGAGACTTGGCAGCGTCGCATTTTCTGCAGACATTTCACATTACATTTGCGTTGGAAAATGGAGTGACTTAATATTTTGCTATTTTGCTTTACTATTTTGCATACACATATGAGGAATACATATATATTTATGAGAACAAATGTCCATGTGAAGAAATATGATATTGACACAAACGGCTTTGTCATACTCATATCCTCTTTTTTCCCCCGCTCCAAAGTTCAACATCAGGCTGCATACCACGGATTAATAAGTTCCATAAAAAGACTCCGCATACAAAATCATTGGATTTTATTTAACTGTTTAGTCAGTGCTCTACAGTGACTTCAAACGTGGATTTTGGTCCCTCCCGCGTCATGGCTCGGTTACGGAACTTTTTGGTCTATGAATTAATTGGTCTTGTCATCATCTTTGTAAGTTCGTTCAGTTTCAAAATACTTATTGAGTAAAGAAAGGAAAGATATCAATAATATGAATATTTTAAGCATTGTAATATTTTAAATCGATTAAAAGTATGGTAAAAATAAAGAAAAATGAAACACCTCTGAGCAGGATTTTGTTTTTTGTTTTGAACCCAACGAAGCAGAGGAAATATTACTCTTACCAGCCTTAATTGATGCTTTTTTTGAAGATGGTCGCTGGGTTGTTGAAAAAAATGAAATTTTTCTTAAAAAAAAAATTATAAGCATTAAAAAAAATATATGTATACCTACACTGAGAAAAATTACCTCTTTAAAAACAGAGAAACACGTTTACTTGTGACAGTTGTCCGTGTGCGAAGTAAAGTTTCTGTTACATGAAATAGAATCACTGTCCCAACATGGAATCTTTTAATTGTAGCAGCAAACATTTTCCTTGGGTTAAAGGAATTTACCCTTAGTCAATATTTCACTATGTGCAGTTTCTTTAACATAAACGAAATACACCTTGGGTTTAAAAAAGAATTCTCTCAGTGTATTTTCTTAGTTTCAATTATTAAATTTTAATCGTTAATTTTAGTAAAGGGTATGTAGCTGTATGTGGAGCCTCTACTTCTACTCATTTTATGTTTTTGAACACCATCACCATTGGCGAAGCTTGTTATCTGGCAACGTGGCATTTTGTTTATTTGAAACCCCTAAAAGTTCGAATTCTATGATCAC
>VMOF01000013.1:26805231-26851225 GCA_011764245.1 Trialeurodes vaporariorum
CCCTATTTTTGAGGTCAAAATAAGACTTTTTTTTCCCTATAAACATGTGTCCGAAAATGCCCCCCTTTTGAGCTACACCCCCCCAAAGTTTTAAAAAATTGTTGGTTTTTTGGAATATCGACCATAATTATGAACCGCATGTCATGAAAATTGGTTTCCCAAGGTACTTTTACGTGTAGAATCCATTGATGACCTCGAGAAATTCAGAAATGAGGTCTGACTGTACTTTTCAGGCAATCTTATACCTTCAACGACACAAATTTTATGTTACGGAATGGAAATTTGAAAAATAGAAAATGAAATCAGATGGGAAAAACTCTTAGACAGATATTTGGTCCTTTGTGTTTTGGTCGATACGACGCGTATTAAGCAAGATAATCGATGCACAAGGTGGAAAAGTCAGCGCTTTTACTATAGCGGGTGGCCCGAAGTAGCAGCGGAGTGGCGCGGAGTATGGCGGGTTGCATACTTATACTGTCGCTCTTCATGGTAAAAGCGCTGACTTTTCCACCTTGTGCAGCGATTATCTTGCTTAATACGCGTCGTATCGACCAAAACAAAGAGGACCAAATATCTGTCTAAGAGTTTTTCCCATCTGATTTCATTAATTATCTTTCAAATTTCCATTCCGTCAAATAAAATTTGTGTCGTTGAAGGTATAAGATTGCCTGAAAAGTACAGTCAGACCTCATTTATGAATTTCTCGAGGTCACTAATGGATTCTACACGTAAAAGTACCTCGGGAAACCAATTTTCATGACATTCGGTTCATAATTATGATCGATATTCCAAAAAGCCAACAATTTTTTAAAACTTTGGGGGGCTGTAGCTCCAAAGGGGGGCATTTTCGGATACATGTTTATAGGAAAATAAAGTCTTATTTTGACTTCAAAAATACGTGGCAGAAAGGATGACATAAGTTTTAGAAACACCCTGTATTTTGCCCGATATATTCGAGACATAAGGGCTTGGTATCTTTCAGTGGATAATTCTGGCACCTTCACCTCTTCTGAAAAATAAGATGCGAATATTGGTTCGAGTTTCACAATTTTGGCGGTACCTCTAACATCTGCAACGCTTGTGCTGCTTTGAAATGCGTTCATTGTAAGAGGAACCATCATCGTGTAATAAAATGTACTCTGTATTACCAGATTCCGTTGGAATTACGCTATTACCTCGATAGTTGCATGATCCGAATTACATAATACAAGAAAAGGAAATATAACCGCGACATTCTATGGTGAGACGCACTACTGCCATGCAGAACATGATGGGACATCATTTAGATTAGTGTATGACTGCACTGCACGAAAATACTCTGATCTGTAATCTTTTCTGAATCGGTGGAAACGCCATGAAATCATGAAAATATGTTTTTTTATTCATCGACGACTCCACCGGTTAAGAAAAGATTACAGATGCGAGTATTTTTGTTCATTAGTCGTACACTGAACTGAATCTTCTCAATCTTTTTTTAACTGGTGGAATCATCGATTAGTTTAAAAATGTCATTGATTATGTGCAAAATGGCTGCTCTGGTCCTAAAGTAATCGAGAGTCCTGGCAACTTAAAGCAGAGACGGATGGTATTGGACCACGGCTTGTTCCATCGTTTTTAGGCGTGCGACAAAGTCGCCAAACTTTACAAGTCACTCGTGTAAACTTTTTTACTTTCTCACTCCAGGGTCTAGAAAGTTGTAATCATGAAAAACTTGGAGTAAATTGAGTTAGCTCCGTTTCTTGGCGTTTGATGTCCCCACCAGGAATCCAAAAAATGTCCGTCTGTCACGGATGATATTTTCTCAACGATTGATCTTTTTGCATTCAAATTTGGCAAGAAGAATAATTGTTTCCTACTCTCCACATGGAACTTTCATGGATTTTGTCCGAAGTTTAAACTAAGCGGGGTTTAACAGTAGCACCCCAGAAATAGTTCAAAAATGGAAAAAAATGGAATGGGTCTGTTGCAAACTTTTGCTACAGCGATATAGAGTGTTAGATCTTAAGTAAAATCACGTGAAAAGTCCATTGGTGGTATCAGAAAGTCATAAAATGCAGTATTAAACTCACAAGAGGCGTTTATCTGAACCCCAAGATGGCGGTATAATATCGAGCAACCTGTGTGCACGCACCGTGAACATCCATGATGACCAACGTTAACAACCTCACAGCATCGGAGGTTATGAGTTTGTTTGCGTTGTGAATAGTTGTAATCGATGTTGTGAGGTTGGCCATTTTGGATGTTCATAGTGCTTGCATACAGGTTGCTCGATATTTTACCGCCATCTTGGATTTCAGTTAAATGCCTCTTGTGAGTTTGTTATTGCATTTTATGGCTTTCTGCTGCTACCAATGGACTTTTCTCGCGATTTCACATGATGTTGATTACTTTATAGTGCTGTAGCAAAAGTTTGCAACAGACCCATTTTCTAAAAATGGCTCCAATTTGGTGAAAATACTCCTTGAACGGTTACATTAATTGGTTTGTCCAGGAAAACTCACGAAAGTCAGATAACTCACTAAGTTCTGAGGTTAGAAAATTAAAACGTATTATGGCTTTAAGAAGAGTGGGAGGAGGAGGGAGGGGTCAATCCACTAAAGAATAGGAGGAACGATTGCTGTGACTGAACTGTGCAAAGATTATCACAATTGAGGAGGAAGACGCTTATGCATCGAGGGGTCTGAGGGTGAGAGGGGCAGTTCGGGAAAAAGGGGGTAAAAGTTTTGAGTGATTCGGGCCGGATACAAGATTCTTAAAGTACAATCTTTATTATTGCCCATTAAACTTTTTGAAATATTATTTTTCTACTTTGAATTCTTTTTTATTCTTTAAATATGTTATTTCCTCTCCGCTCCTATCTACTCAGTCTCCTTTTTTTCTCTCTCTCTCTCCCCCCTGCCACTTCTTCTATACATCTCGCACCAGCAAAATAATCACCCGAAAGACAGAGAGAGGTAGCGCGGTAAGAAAACTGTTTAGCAATTTTGATTGGCTTATTTTTGCCAATAGGGTGAATACATTACAATTTTACGATTGCTCTCAACTTTTTTTCCGTTCTTCTTTTATTTTATTTTTATTTTTTTTTTCACGAGCTCTGGTCGTTGTTAATATTAAGTATGAGAAAAGAGCCCCGAGCATTGTGGAATTGCGTTTGATATCGGGGACACGAAAGTCCTTTCTTACTTTCTCCCCCCCCTCCACCACCCCTTAGCAGTTTTTTTTCCCGCTCGAGGTGTGGAATGTGAAGGTAGAGGGTCGGTCCCACGTTTGATTTCTAATTGCTCTCCCGTCCTAACGGCGCCTTTTCGGGAGGGAAGGATTTTCTCTGAATTTTATTTTCTGATTATTATTCTCGCTTTTTAATTACGATACCTTTCAATGATTCTCAAGAGTGGGGCTTTTGCCTTTTTCACTGTCAAATCGAAGTCCGCCCTACACAGGGTGTCCGAGAAATTAGTTTACCTGATGTCAATACACAGCAAAACCACTTCGGTATTCCAGGCAAACCTTTGGTAGAAAACTGAGAGCCTATTATTCTCAAAAATAATTGACTAAAATTGGTTTGCTTTGAAGAGCAAGACTCCCTAAGAGCAAATGTCAAATTGATCCATACCATTGAGCGGATAAGCCCCTGCCAATCAGTCCGCTTCAAAAAACTGGATCTCACTTTTCTTCCTTGTTTTGAGACAGCCACAGCAGTGCCCAGCCTTCTTCAATAATGTATCTGCGCACAACGAAACAGACCCCTGTCGGCTGCCGAAGATTGTCGGGAATGCTCACTATCCAACGTAGCTGACCCGAAGACATTTGGAGTAAACAAATTTTCAAATTTTATAATGAATGAAAGTTTAAGTTCTGTTCGTAGTGTTCTGTGCCTATTTGACACGACGCTTTGGTGTTGGGATCCCGATTCACGACGTAAGAATCGAAGCAATTCTCCTTTGCAAGAATCTCGAGAACCTCGATTTTTGAGAAAATTGATTCTTCCGATTCTTTGTTTGAATGACGTATTGAATCGTTCCGTGACGATCTTCCTTAGATCTTCCCTGATTCAGATCTGCAGGCCGATCATTTACTCCATCGTTATGTAACCGATCGTATGAGTGATTCTATTGGTCGAAAATAGTAAAACTTAGCAGTTGCTTTAATAATCATCGTTATATGTATAGTGCCCGCTCTTTAAAGGTTACTAATTCATACTCTTTAACTAATGGGTACGATAGCAACGGCCAAGTTTTACAATTTTCGGCCAATAGAATCACTCATAGACTAGCTTAACGATCGGTTTTGTTAAGAACTCAATCATCATATTAGGTTGCTATGGTACCTATTCTTGTCTTTTACATTATTTTCTAACCTATGTTTATGCCAATAAAATAATCTCAACAGGTTATGGGCCCAGCCCGAAAAACTAACGTATGAATAGAACTTTGCTTGCAAATGCACGATGTATGTTATCCGACTCGTCCTTACCGAAACACTTATGGGGAGAAGCAATTCTGTCAGCGGCATATCTTCTCAATAGGTCACCTACGTCGGCGCTAACAGACGACAAAACTCCTGCCGAAATCTGATTTGGACGAAAACCAGATTTATCAAATCTTCGAGTTTTTGGATGTGAAGCTTTCATAAAAATTCAAGCCCGTGATAGTAAATTTGCTCCCAGAAGTTCAAAAGGCTACTTTGTTGGTTACAATAAAAATGGTTACAGACTTTGGTCAGCAAATAAAGTGCTTGTATCAAAAAATGTTATATTTAATGAAGCACCTACCATGAAGAAGAATGAATCGACTGACTTGCTCTTTGAAACTAACGATGACACAGATAATCTCAACAGGTTTGACGATGAAGTAAATGATCAGCCCGCTGAACCCTCTCCCCGCCGATTCACTAGAATTGCCTTTTGACGATCCGATTTCCTGTCCTAACTAGATTTAGTCGATTGCCGCAGATTCTCTTTCAAAATTTTCTATTTTTCCTTCACTCAAACTCGGGTATCCCGATTCAGTCAGGATGTATTGTGAATTTCAGATGTGAATCTGATAGAAATTCAAATCGTTAGGGGGAAAATAAACAAGAAAAATCAAGACCTGCAAAGTTCCAATTCCAATTCAATGCCCAGTGAATCGATTCGATCCAAGAACCACTGCAAAAGAATCGATTCCTTTCTTCGTCAGAATCGGCCTCCATAAATCGATTCATGACTATATGGATCCCTACCGTGGTCCTTGGTGTTGCAATTTCCCTTAATTTTCGTTTTTTGTTACAGTAAGTACTAGCAAACGCAACATTTTTGACATTCAGAATACACACGAAGTACTAAAGGTTGATTGGAGCACACGAGGATTGGTCACATGACTCGACATTTTTATACAGGGTGTTTCTAAAACTTATGTCATCCTTTTCACCACGTATTTTTGAGATCAAAATAAGACTTTTTTTTCCTATAAAAATGTGTCCGAAAATGCCCCCCTTTTGAGCTACAGCCCCCCAAAGTTTTAAAAAATTGCCGGTTTTTTTGGTATATCGACCATAATTATGAACCAAATGTTATGAAAATTGGTGTCCCGAGGTATTTTTACGTGTAGAATCCATTAATGACCTCGAGAAATTCAGAAATGAGGTCTGACTGTACTTTTCAGGCAATCTTATACCTTCAACGACACAAAATTTATGTAACAAATTGGAAATTTGACAAATAAAAACCGAAATAAATTGGAAAAACTTTTAAAAAGATATTTGGTCCTCTTTGTTAAGGTCGATACGACGCGTATTAAGCGAGATAATCGCTGCTTAAGGTGGAAAAGTCAACGCTTTCACCATGAAGAGCGGCTGTAAGTATGCAACCCGCCACACAGTGTTTTGAATCCGGCGCGGCGCGGACATTGGGCCAAAAATCGAAGTCGTGTTTTTAGAGTCAAAACATGACTAAATCTTCAGTTTAGTATCCTGTGCACCCCATTTCACCATAATTTTGGCTTATAATTCGTTTTTTGATACTTTTGTAAGCTCTCAAAATATCACTTTCGGCAGGTTCCGATTTTTTCTTAAACCATGCTCCGAATGTATGGGTGTTTTCTTTATTCATATTCAATATTTTGTAAAAATGAAATACACCATTTTATTCAGCGTACTTTCAGCTTTAAAATGAGCTATATGAAGTTAAACTTTTCTACTTTTACGACCTTGATAAGCTTGTTCAAAGAGTCGAGGAAAAATTTACGGTTTTTCAACTTTAGGCAGAGCTATAAAAAAGCCTTAAATTGCCTTAAGAAACGGCTTTCAGGGAGTGATAGAGTAACATCTAGAGAACAACATACCCAAAAAATTGGCTGCCACTTTTTGCGACTCTTGGAGAAATTTTAAATTTTTTGTAAGTCGACCTCCGAAAAATTTAAACTACTTTTTTTCTCTCGCCGCGCAAGGAACTGTCTCACGTAAGGCCGAGCGGCAGGAGCTACTTATCTGTTGGCCCGCGCGCCGCACGTGTCTATGCTTTCTGACTGGTCGTGTGGCTTGCACACTTTAAACCGGGGTTCGAACCCCCAAAAAACCTTTAAATTTTTTTTTTTCGGCTTTCTCACATTTTTTGTTTAAATTCCCCTTTTCCCTTCCATCGAAGATTTTTTTTTCCCACTATTTTCATTGCCTACAGATGATGGTAACTTTTCATAATAGAAATATAAAGTAAAAAAAACCTAAATTTTCGAATTTTCGAGTTATTCTTGATGAGCATTTAATGTTCCAAATTTTTTCTCATTTTCACTGACCTGAGCTCATTACAAGCGCTTTTGCAGAGCTATTACTGATAGAAAGAGTCTGGTCTGGGGGAGGGAGGGGGGTTTTTTTTCGTGCGTTTATAATGGAAGAAATTAGAAAACCTTCATTCTCGGATCTGTAGAATCAGTAATAAGTGTCGCAGTCGCGCGTAGCGTGCTATTTGGCAACATTGCAGTTTGTCCATTTAAACCCATTAAAAGATCGAAGTTTTGGGTATTCGGTGAACGCCTTTGCATTCGACCTTTTACATGGGTTTAAATGGACAAAATACAACGTTGCCAATTTGCACGCTACGCCAATGAAGTGTAGCCGATGTCAAAGTCATCGATAAATCCGATCGATTACTGACAAAGGGAACGTCAATATTACTCGATGCTTATTGTTCTTTGCTATCCCGGAACTTGTCTCTACATCCGACCGTTTCGTAGGTCAATGACCGCGCCACAGATCGCCTTATCAATTTTGCACCTCGTTGATCGATCTGTAGAATCTTATCTGAAAGCTGCGGTGTCTGCTGATTCCGTGATCAGCTATGGGACTATTATTGTTTGTGATTTTTGCCAGGTATTATTATCTTTATTCATTGTCATTCAAAATAAAATATTCATAAAATGAGTAAGTTGAAACTTACTATATAAAAAAAAAAAAAAATCTTGAAAACTGACCATTGTGCGGCGGTAGAGCATTAATCCTGTGTTTCCCATGGTAAACCATAGAAAATAATATACATTTGTACGTTGTCATTGCCATATGTGACAAATTTCCCGCTTTCTTTCACCTTTTTAATTTTTGTCCAGGATTTACTTAAAAAATACGCACTGTGCGACAATTTTAACCCTTCCTATGAATTTCTCGTACCCAACTACATAGGGTGGCATGGATTTGATTATATTTTTAAGCGCTATAGTAGAGTTATAAGCCAATGTCCGCCGGTCCTCCTTTTCAAAACACTGTGCGCCACTCCGCTGCTACTTCGGGCCGCCCGCCCGCTATACTAAAAGCGCTGACTTTTCCACCTTGTGCATCGATTATCTCGCTTAATACGCGTCGTATCGACCAAAACAAAGAGGACCAAATATCTTTTTAAGAGTTTTTCCCTTCTGATTTCAGTTTTTATTTTTTAATTTCCAATTTGTTACGTAAAATTTGTGTCGTTGAAGGTATAAGATTGCCTGAAAAATACAGTCAGACCTCATTTCTGAATCTCTTGAGGTCATTAATGAATTCTACTTGTAAAAATACCTCGGGAAACCAATAACATTTGGTTCATAATTATGGTCGATATACCAAAAAATCCAACAATTTTTAAATTTTTTTTGGGGGGCTGTAGCTCAGAAGAGGGGCATTTTCGGACACATCGGAAAAAATTTCGGAAAAAAAGTCTTATTTTGACCTCAAAAGTACGTGGTAGAAAGGATGACATAAGCTTTAGAAACACCCTGTATTACCATCAAAAAATGTTGCGTTTTCCAGTACATTTTTCGTATCGGAGGAATGGACAAATAAGCAGCGTTTTTTTTTTTTTTTTCCCCCTCCCCCCCCTTTTTCTTCAGTTTATACAAAACCTAGAAGAGAGTTTTCGTAAAATCGGGAGGGGGGGGGTGCCCCTCCTTGTCTTCTCTGGGCGATTACCATTATCACTAAACGGCAACGGCTTGTTTACAGGCAAGCCGCCCGTAACGGTTAAACTAATTCAAAGGCAACCGCAAGTAGTATAGACGTCATTCCCCCGCAAACAGTCGTGAAACAAAACGCACGACAAAACCTCTCCCATTCCTCTCTCCCTCCGACACGAATGCACAATGACTGCGGGGGAGGAAACAGCTAAACGCGCGGCGTAAAAAGGAGGGGGGGTTTCTCTATGGGATAGGGAGGGACGCGAATCGCGGTGGGTTCGGGGGAGGGAGAAGAGGCGGTTACAAGCGAAACTTAATAAGTTAAATAAGAAGGTATTAACGCTCTTTGAGTGTTACTAATATTCGAGTTTTAATTTCGAATGCAAGTTGGTATTAAACACACACTTAAAACTTCTCTCCCGATAAGGAACGGCAAGCGATACGCGATGGGGGTAAGGGATGAATAGGGGTTGGGGGGTGTTGGGGGGGCTGTGAAACTTTTGCCATCTTTCCGAAAACTCGCGACTCGGAAAAACTCGACGCGGACGCAGCTGATGAGCCGTGGAATAGGTTGGACTGGACGAGCGCCAAGGCTCATCGTACGTTTGTCGCTCCTCTAGGTATTCAGATTTATTTTACGATATAATAGATATTTATTATAAAATCAGCACATATTTTAATCGCTGATGGAATTGAGCGGTGCCAACGTGTAAGACGTTCTCTTCTCCACGAGGAGAGTTAGCGATGCTCGGAGCACAGTGGGTCTTTCCGATTACAGAATAAAAATTATTTCTTAATAGAAGCGACACTACCTTGTCGCCGAATCTTCTATTGGCACTCGTTGACCTCGAATGGTCTCGGAAAGATTATGTTTGGAACAAAGAGTAAACAAGAGTCCCAACAAAACGGTAGGAGAGCGTGGCATAGTCGAATTACGATCGAATGTTACTATCGATTGTACGACCTCTGATTGGCTGGCGAAAGCCTGGGCCCTGGGCCCTCTGAAATCGCTCTTATGGGATTTTCGACTTTGCTTCATTTAAAGTTTTTCAAGAAAATATTTGTTCCTTACCTTCGGGAAATTAAAATTATATTTTTTTGAGACTATTACAAAGAGATTGATGGGTCATTCAAATTACTTCTTTGAAAAAGGAACAGAAGGATATGAATTTGAAAGTAAAATAACGGGTAATTTTTTGCAGAGTTTCCCACTCTTCGCACAGGTCAGGCCGAATGTGTGGTGTAGCAGTTGTTCCCCCCCCCCCTCCCCCAGTTGTCTTGTTTTAGTGGAATGCAGATGGTTTGAAATGCAAGTAAAATTCATTGATTGAAAGAAACACGCCGATTTCATGAAGAAACCCGAATATTTAAACGCAAATACTCGAAATAATACGAAGTTTAAGCGGCTCACAATCGGACGTTACGGCGGAAAGAAATCCTCGTAATTTAACTTTCAATTTCATATTTTTCTGTTAAGTTTGTGATGAAGTGATATGTGTGGCCCATCAATATCTTCGTATCATCCTCAAAAAAATATAATTGCATTTTCCGAAGATTAGGAGCAATAGTTTTCTTGTAACTTGACTTTAAATGAGGCAAAATCGATAACCCAATGTTAAATCTCCATAAGAGCGATATCACCCAGGCCTTTGCCAGCCAATCAGAAGCTCATTTTCGATATGGCCAACCTAACCTAACCTACCACGCTCTCCCACCTTTTGTTGGGACTCTAGTTTACTCTTTGGTCATAACGAATGGAAGAAAGAAGTGTTTCGACTGACGGTGTTGCGCTCGTCCCGACACCGGGAGCGCTGGCACCGCATTGGAGTCGGTGATCTCTGGTTTTACCTGTTGTTAAATAGATAATGTGTCCATTATTTACACCTGTTTGTGCATTTCATTTTAATCATATGTTTTGATTTGTAGGAAATATCGACTATTCAATGTTCGACTAATAAGTCTGCGAAGCTATTTGATCTAAAAGGGAGCTCCTGTGATCTAATTAGCATCTAAAGAGGTGCACCTTGTTAGCTCGGTAGCCGTATTGACTACCTCCGTGTTTGCGTTCAGTGTTGACGTATTTTACAGAATTATCTCCTGAAAATTAATCTCAGTTCCCATTTACCTCGCAGAATATGTATTTTTTCACCGTTTATGTCATGTTCATAAAATTTTAAAATATCATCTCCGAAATGCTCATTGCACACCAAACCATTTGCACTTAACACCCTATCTTTCCGCGGAATAACACTTCGCCACTTTTCTAGTTCACTCATGGGCGGATCCAGCGATCTGGCAACTGTGTATTCTTCCCATTTGAATGCGTGAGAAACAATCGATTAGTCAAGGGGCCATGGTCCCCTCGAGAATCGATTCTTCCTCATACGTTCAAATGGGAAGAATACATGGTTGCCAAATTGCTGAATCCGCCCTTGAGCTCACTTTTATCTTTGAAGAGCTTAAAGAGACGAACTTCCGCCTTCGAACAGCTTGCATAATGCATGGCACGCTTTACAATTGGACACGAAACACGTACGTCCCATCTTACAGAGTAAGATTCGCAGAGCAGAATATCTACACTACATTTTATTGTAACAATTGCACTAGAATTGCTTAAAAATCTATAAATTGACTGAGATAAAAACACTTTAGATAAGTAATCTTACACCAAGAACTTTGAGAAAATTGACTAGAATTCGGGATTAAGGCGAACCAGCTTATATACTTCCGAAATTACTTGAGACATAAGTATCTGTAAACATTAGGAAATTTGCCGCCAAATTCGTCACAGACAGCAAAATCTGGAGAAGCCACGCCCTCTTTACGATTAAGTATTAAAAACAAAGCAAACGTAAATTCGTTTAAATAATAACTCACCTCAAAGATCTCCATCATTATCAACTCTGGATCCACTCTGCGGATCCTGTCTTTCGTGCCCTCAGATAATCCGTGATACAGCATTCAGATTAGAAGATCTCACTTAAAAGATGTCACAAGTTTATTCTTAGTAGATTCCAAGGTAGATTAAAGAAGGTATGTGCAACACTCGCTCGCGCCGCCCGCAGCTGCTTCAAAACATGTAGCCAATCAGAACGATTTCACCCGCACCTTTCACATTTTCATGAGCGGGAGGTTTGAAATGTATGTGTTTTTTTTATTATTTGGGGATGTGTCAAGAAAAAAAAGATGATCGAATTTTGTCAATTTTCAGATTTCTTTTTTCAGAGTTAAAAAATTTAAGATTTAAAAGTTCAACAATGTTCCTTCACAGTTAGGAATGTTTCCTCTGTCCAACGTACATTTGAACACCGCGCCACTAGATTTCACCCGCATGACGTCATTTTTTGCAAAAGTGCTAGCGCTTGGAGCGGCTGCGGGCGGCAAGAGCGAGTGTTGCACATACCTTCTTTAATCTACCTTGAGTAGATTCATCAACTTATACCTCACGGGAAAACATCACTGAAATGTTTAAAAGTACACGCTATAAAACCCTATTGATACTAGCGTCACGTCGAGTGTGGCTATGTATGAAATGTATTTGTAAAATCAAGCGGGTCAGAGAATGATAGGAGGTGGTTTCTCCTTCTGTTTCAGGAGAGTCAATTACGGGGTGTTTCACGTAACCTGCTCACTATGGTTTTCTTTAACTTGGGACGATAAAAAAATGGGGGGAAAAATGGGTTTTTTATCGTAACTCGAACCTGAAGTTATATTTGAAAATACTGTCACAACCAAAAATTTGGTTTTTTGGGTGTTTTCAGGGGGGGGAGGCCCCCCCTAATCCAAAAATTTTAAATGGCAACCCCTATCTTGTGATACCTCTTTTGAAAGAGCCTAAAATCCCTAAGCATTGGCCCCTTAAACCGGAAGTCAATATCTTTTTTCGTAATCGAGATATCGAAGGTCGAAGTTCGATTTTGGACCAATTTTCGAAAATTCGTAACTCCTACAAAAGAGTCGAAAACAAAAATCTGCAAATGCAATGGCTGAATTTTACACAGCTGCAAAACAAGATTCTAATTTGGACACACGTTGCCCAGGGAATGCAACAAGCTATAGCAATAGATGGGCTTATACATGTTTTAAGTCCTATCTAAAAATTAGCTAGCATGGACAATCTGATTTTTTGGCTTTTTTGCCTCTTTTTTTTTTAACCTCTATCAAAATTTTAAATTTAATTGAAAGGAATTTGGTTTTAAAAAAAGGGTTTTTTAATTGTTGTAGAGTGATTTTGGACACAGAATTCCAATAAAACTTTCTAAGTGAAAAATTTGTGGCTTTTTTCTGCCACGTGTCAGTTTTTTTATCGTGTATACATCATCCAACAAACTGTTGGGCCATTTCAGGGCCCAAAGGGCCCCAAAACCCCCTTTTGGGAAAGTTAAAAATGAACCCTTCACACAGTGATAACTATAATTTCTGGCATTGGTACTATCAGAATTCAAAATTTCATAATTTTCGAAATTTTTTCTAGGTTTCGGAATTATGGCACCCTTTTTCCTATTAAAAGAAACAAGGATAACTCACATCCGTCCCTCACTCTCGATTATACCGTCAAATCATTCGTTGCGAAAAAAATGGCAAACTTTAGCATTTTGTGGAAGGCATGATAAACCGTAAAATTTAGCTTTTTTAATCATTAATTTAAAAAAATTTCCCAAAATTTTAGGCAAAAAATTCCAAAATTTTGCTGAAACTTGAAGGGAAAACTTTGGGACAAAATTATCGAAACAGTTTTGAAATACTATATTCTTTGGTTCATAGTATTTGAAAATACTCTATTTTCACCATAAAACAGTGAACAAGTGATACAAGTGGCTCGGAGTCGGAGCTCGACGCTTCAGAGCCAGCTACTTTTGAGAAGGATCGGAGCCGGGCCCTTCAATACGACATATTTTCTGAGCGGTTTCAGAGACGCTTTGCTCTTCAGCCTCTCTAGGTTTTTTTCGGATGTGGTAATTGTTATGGCATCAGTGATCCCAAAGTGATGCCGACTTGGTCAAGCGCAGTTTTTTTTCACTTCGGCATCAATTATTAGCTCGCTTGATACCAATCGGGCGATAACACGAAGGAGCTAAAAATTCCCTCAATGGGGGTTTTGTAAACAGATGCAATAAAATAATTGATAACTATTTTTGGGCGCAAGGGTTTTTTTTGCCGTGAAAAGGGCAAGATTGCCAGAATAGAAAACATGAACTTATTTAATGTTTTATTTAGGTTAATAATAGTTTAAAACTTCCAAAATGTGTGCGGGCCCAAAATTGGAATCATGTTTTTTTCGACACTTCACAAAATCGTAGCTCAAATCGGAAGCATTTTAACCGTTCGGGGGGTAGAGTATCCAGTACCATCTCATGGGCGGATCAAGCTATTGCCTTTATAGCCCCCTTTTTAAAACGAGACTCTTTAAAGATGGTTACCATAGCTACAGCCAAGTTTCAAATTTTCGACCAATAGCATCACTCGTAGACAGTTTTAAACGATCGGTTTAAAAGATGAAGTAAAAAGATCGGCCCCCAGATGGGGTTTTTCCGTTGTGACCCGTTATTTAATCGCCATCTTGGAATTTTGTCTAAACACATTTTTTGATTTTTTGAGTCAATTTTGAATTTTTTAATGCTCCCAATGTTATCGTCACGTAGATTTACACGAGAAAAACTTTCTTTAGCCGAAGCAAAAATTTTCGAGAGACCCATTGAGAGAAAAGGTTTCTTTGCAATCTTATTGTCAGCCAATCTCCGATTGATCGATACGATGGGGCATCATATAAAAAAAAAATCGGATCTACAGAGCTTCCCCAGTTCCGATTGTGTTTTCATTATGATTAGAGCTGCCGTTTTGCGTTTAATCAATAAGGGCACATCCATCAATTTTGGGAACCATGCCTTCTTCTCATTTGAAATGATGAGGGACAGTCGATTCTTTAGGAGGGGAATGGCCTTTTTTCGAATTTATTATTTCTGATACATCAAAAGGGGAAAAAATCTACAGCAGCCAGATTGCTGTACATGGGCGTCCGGAGGGGGGGGGCAAGAGGGGGGACTTGCCCCCCCCCCCCTGGAATTCAAAAAAAATCAAAAAGTTCACGATAAAAAAGAAAGGAAAAAAAAAAAAATTAATTAAAATGACAAATAATCAAAGGAGCAATAGTTGAGAAATTTATTTCTAGTTTATATATTGAAATTTTAACCAATTTTTTGCCCAAAGGGAAAAATAAATTATGTATATATTTTTTTTTTCTATCGTTATCCTGTCGTCCCCCTATCCATTATATCAAACACGTCAAAATTGAGGAGCTAGTTGGAAAAAAGGCCTTAGCCGCCCAAGGGCCCTTTTTTTCCCGGGGAACAACTTTTCTGAGAGAAAATAGGGTCAAAAATATTTTCCCCCAAAAAACATGACCGTACGTCAAAAATTGAGTGAGATATGGGGGAGTTTATATGAGAAGAGGTTTCCCCTTCTGCTGGCGACTATAATGACCATAATGGGGAAAATTTAAGAGATGGTGAAGAGGACTCGGGCAACAGTGAAAGCGAGAGTGAATACGAGGACGAATAATTTTTTATTCTTTATTTTTTAATAATTCGCTCTTTTTTAGCAGATTTTTGGTTTTTTTTTTTTTTCATCTATCATGTAGTACATATGTTCCATACAGAAAGTCGTTTCTGGGAAAAAAAGGAGTTAATACTCAGCGTTTAGTGAGGACTTGTCTCTGTGCAAAAAGGTCGTTCTATGGGAAAAAAAGACCTTAGTAGACCTTTTGTATTATCCAATTTCTTTTTTCCTATACAGCCAAAAACATATTTCAGTTGTACCCCCCAAATTCAAACTGAGGGTTTGGATCAACTTTTTTTATCCAACCCAAGCCGATTCTTCATTATGTTAGATTGGCACCCAAAAAAAACTTTAACAGCCGTTTTTTCAGAACGCGATTTTGCTACTTAGGCCGGTTTTTTTCCCGCTACCTCCTCAATTTTTATCATTTTTTGTACCCCCAAATGGGTTAATAATTTAAAACTATTTGAGTGAAAAAAAATTTCCCTTTTTTCACCCGGGGGGGGGGGGGTTTCCCCCAGACCTTCCGTTGGGGTTCAAAAATTTTGCCCCCCCTTTGGGAAAAAATTTGCGCGGGGGCCCCCCCCATGTTTGTATCCGCCTTTGTAGTAATTAATGACAATTTTATAATTCAACCCATGATTCCACCAGTTGAGAAAAGATTTCGCAGTTCAGTTCAGTCTACATGAAGTCTGCATGAAAATACTCGTACTTGTAATATTTTCTTAATCGGTGCTTCTTAAAAAAGTGTTTTCTTGCATTACAGTCATACACTGTGGAGTCATCGATAAATGGGTCTGTTGCACACTTTGGCTAGAGCGGTTTTAAGTATCAGTTCATATGTATGGAGCCGTAAAAATGACAATGGCAGCATCAGAAAACACCAAAATTAGTTTTGATTGTCATTGACGACTCCCGCGGTTGAGAAAAGACTACAGATGTTAGGATTTTGTTCATTACAGTCATGAACATACCTGAACTATGTAATATTTTCTCAGCCGGTGGAATCATCGATGAATTGAATAATGTCATTAATTATACGCAAGACGGCAGCCTTGTTTCTGAATCATTCAATATTTCACAATATCGCATCTGCAGAGCCGTGAACTTTAGGTCGGACGGGAAACGAAATTGGGGCGGCGATGAAAATTTTAATTATTCGTTTAATCGTCTCTTTCGCGGGGGAAAAGTTTCTAATCTAATTGATTAAATTAAATTATGCTATTTTGTGTTTTATTTTTGCTTTCTGTCTCGCATTCTATAACCCTCCCCCCCCTTTCCACTTTCTCCCTCACGTTCTTTCCATCTTTCGTTCGCTTTGCCATCCAGGTGTTCAAATTTTCTGGAGCCGGATTCACAATACGCAACTTCAAACTTTCGACTTAAATGTTTTTGACAAGCGCGGGCGGGCCGACGAACGTGTACCGGGAGCGGCTGGAAGCAACCGGCGCGGTGCGTTGTCCCCGAAAAATCCATTTTCTTACCCTACAACGTCAAAACTCTCATCGCCCCCCCCCCAATTCATCTGTGCCGCAACTTAGAATCTTTCGGCTCTGAATATTTTGCAGTATTTTAGTACGGTGAAATAGAGGGTGGGGGCGCCGCACAGTGTTTCCTCGGCGGAAAAAACCCCTTTTTAACGACCTCTTCAAAACTACCCAAAACTTCACAAAATCCATTCCTGAGAGTCCAAACTAATAGACTTGCACGATTTTTTTACAATTTTTTCATTTCTTTTGGTAGAAAAGCTAGGTTGTTTCGGTGGAAGTCAGAATTTCTGTTTTTTCGCTAAAAACTGGAGTAATATCGAAACCTCTGTAAAAAAGCTCTTTTAGGCTTTTTCATTGAAAACTTTCGCTCAATGGGTGCGTTATAGTCTACAATTTGACATTCTACCCTTGGTATGGGCTAAATTTTGTTTTTTCATATCCAAAGGAATGGATTTAAATAGAATAAGCTTAAAAGATGACGTTTTCACCCGAATATGGACCTACAACTGAAGCGTCAACGAGCGTCACGGGTCTGTTGACATTTTTCGCAAGCTGAATATGTGTACTAACAACCCTGAAAATTTGGTAACCCAAGATTACCCAAGGCGGAAGTTACAGCGAGTTGAATATTATGAAAATAATCGGCGCACCAGGCGCGCTGGATCATTCCGCTCGAAAATGCGAAAAAATTACAAAATTTAAAATCGTCATAACTTTTGAACTAAAAGAGCTAAAAATATTTCAAGGCCAGGTTCGGATTTCTCGTACTCTCTAGTTTGTTATACATAAGCTCAAATTTTCTTTTGGTCATTTCGCCACCCGTATGAAGAGTTTTCCAAACCCTCGCGAAAAACTGTTTTTTTGGAGCACATCTCTAAAAAGCTACTCAAACTTCTCACATCTCTTTGGGCAAAAGTAGCATAGATAGACAAAATCTGAGACATGCATCAGATTCCTCAGAGTCACGGCTATCGACCTGGTTACCTCAATTTTGTCTACAAAATTTTTTTACTGTCGGAAAATGCACTTTTCCGAGACCATGTAAAGACCGCTTCTGAATACACAGTTTACACATCCGCTCAAACATGCGAAAGATGATAAAAGTTTAAATCGTCATAACTTTTGAACTAAAACAGTAAAAATATTTCAAAGCCAGGGTCGGATTCCTCGTACTCTCTAGTTTTTATGCATAAGCCCGGTAAAAATCGGTAATTTTTCTGCCCGTATGAAGAGTTTTTCCAAACCCTCTCGAGAACTGTTTTTTTTTTTTGGAGCACATCTCTAAAAAGTTACTTAAACTTCTCACATCTCTTTGGGCAAATGTAGCATAGATGGACAAAATCTAAAACCTGCATTAGATTCCTTGGAGTCAAGGCTATCGACTTAGTTACCTCAATTTTTTCTACAAAAATTGTTCAAGGTCAGAAAATGCACTTTTCCGAGACCATGTAAAGACCGCTTCTGAACATTATTAGAAATATGCTGTAAAAAACAATTTTCGCGAGCGTTTAGAAAAACTCTTCATATGGGCAGAGAAATTACCAAAAAAAAATTTGGGCTTCTGCATAAAACATTAGAGAGTACGAGGAATCCGACCCTGGCTTTGAAATATTTTTTACTATTTTAGTTCAAAAGTTATGACGATTTTAAATTTTGTAATTTTTTCGCATTTTCGAGCGGAATGATCCAGCGCGCCAGGTGCGCCGGTTTTTTTGCGGGGCCTGGTGGGGGAGGGGGGGCTGACATTCCAAAGGGTTGGTGACAGGTATACCAGGTAATTTTATGGTAATAGTAAGACCTTTCGTTCACGTTTTCAAGCAGTTTTATTCAAATCGAAAGCAAAATCTAGGTCCGATGAGGTTTTTTCCCATTCTCCATAAGAGGGGAAACACTGTGCGCCGGGTATATGATATATTTAAATTGTAGACGATGCAATCGAAAATCAGGATTTTTTATGCTTTAACGACATAGATGTCCGCCCCTTAATGAATACAAAACAAGGGTCCCTAGACACAAACATGGATTTTTTTCTTATAATTCGACCTGTAATCGCGTAGACAGCGATCATTCCGACGTAAATCGACCTGCCGAGTTCGAATTTGGCCTTAGTTTTGATCGAAATGTTCTAGATCTTCCACAATTTAAACTTTATCATGAACATTTTTGAAAAATGTTGCGATTCTGAGGATTTCCTTCATCCTCAGAACATTCTGAGGATGAACCAAAAAGTCTCACGAAAATATTCTCAAGATATTTACGTTTTCTACGATATTCTCAGAATATTCTCAGGATATCCTCAATTTCTCTTGGAATATTCTGACAATATTCTCAGAATATTTAACTGCTAACAACTGGGAATAGTTTTTGCTAGTAGGGCCATGCGAAATTTTAGACTACTTGATTTACAGCTGTGGTGACAAACGTTGGAGGAGAGAGGTAAAATCAAATTTCGTGGTAAAATTTCAGGAGTTTATTGTCAAAAAAGAAAGTCTACAGCAGTCTGTAAAATAATAAAAGAAATTACGTTTTTAAGAATAGTTTCATGAAACACACACAGTCAGTCTGGAGTTACAATTTGAAAAAATTACTTATTCTTCACTCCCAAAGATGAGACCTCGATCGAGAATAACGTAAATTTCGATATTTTAGCTTCTCCTGAATCATTCCAAATGATTACTTCTGACAAGACACCTTGTGTTTCCTTAGCGTTGACCTCGCTCGAAAGAGTCTACCGCACATCTGTGAAATGAAAACCACAAAGCATATAAACCATTAGGGAAGACCGGGGTTGGTTGGATCACGTTTTTAAAAATCCTCTACAGTCCTTGTATTTAAAAGGAAAAGAAAAAACCATAGTTTAAAGGCAGGGATCGTAAGATTGAGGCCTACCCACCAAATGCCATGCATAAAATCCGTTTTAAAGGTGAAATGGCGCCCTTGGTAGGTAGATAATATTCAGGGAAATTAACTCTGCAGTTGATTTTCAAGAATATGCAAACTGTAGAAAAAAGCCTCAGTACTCAGTAGTATAGGTAAAATCGAATAGGGATCGCATCGATTCTGAATGCAGAGTGATGGGCGTACGTATGTAGAGCTTGCCGTTCTGTGGTGGCCGGCCCGGAGGAAAACTCCGGTTTACTAAAAGGTAAATCAGGGCCGGATTTACTCCTCTGCCGCCCGTGTGCTGGTCACTTTTTGCCGCCCCTCCTCCCCTCTAGTTTCGCTGGTCGCGTGAGAGAAGGGGAAGGGTCCGTCGGGGGGTATGGAATACCCCCCAGTAAAGCGGGGTCCGGGGGTTTCTCCCCCCGAAGAATTTTGGAAAATAAGGGGTCAAGCTCGTTAATTTTAGGCTATCTTTTGATGGAAATTTTATTTTATTCTGAGGTATCTTACGGGCTTGAAAAAGAAGGAATATTTGAAAGAGAGGGCAAAATACATGGATTTTTACACCCCAAATAACATTGTCTTAGAACTGTCAAGAACTTTTCCCAAATTGATACACTTAGCGTCCCTACCTAATTCTCCTATAACATTCCGCACCACTAAGCCTTTTTCTTCTATCCATAGTGGCACATCCACTAATTAGCCCAGCACAAGCGGAAAATTGCGCAAAAACACGAAAACGAAGACAAAATGACATGAGACTAACGACATCAAACACGCCGCCGCCAGACAGTAAACATGGAAAGGCGGAAAATTATTATTTTAAGCGTGGCAAATTTTCTTACAAAATTTTTATTGCAATTTTTTTTGCGAAAACTCTTACTTTCGTAGGGGGATTTTTTTTTGTAAAACTTGCCGCCGCTCAAAATTTGCCGCTATACGTGCTGCACACATAGCAATATATTATTATACTGACTTACTTCGCAACGGAAAGGCTTTTCTTTCGTGTGGATGTAGTTGTGAGTTTTGAGCGTCGACTTGTGCCTGAATCTACGAAAGCACTCTGTACATTGGTACGGTTTGTCAAAACAGGGTGGTTTGTGGATTCTTTCATGGACTCGTAAATTTCCAGTCGTTGATAATTCTTTACCGCATATGTTGCAAACCTTCATACCTGCGAAAAGATGAATTTCAACTAGAGGGCAGAGAATTTACTATGCAAAATCGTTGTGTATCCCCGTTGGGTTTTGTGCCAGTTGTTAGGCCAAGAGTAATGAAAGTTGAAAGTCGGCGGCCTCCCAAGAGTAAAACCGGAAGTGGACGTCACGGAAGCACCTGAGATCAGCCGAAGTCGAGCGAAGTAGAGCCCTTTATACCCAAGGCTCGATTGGCTCAAATATACGCTGTTGCCGCATATGATAGATATTTTTTTACAATTTGGATCTTTTGAAATTTGCGCGAAGATTGCCTCCTCATTCTTTTATAGATATTGAAATATATCTAATGTTAATTTTTGCTTGCCTCTGTCTGTGAGCCATTTTTCTTGGCGGAAAGGAAGTTGAAATATTTTGGTCAACCTCATAAAATGAAATATTTCAAACTGATCAGTTGACAACCCTGCTCAATGGCGTCGTTTCTGTTTTGATTTCAGCGGTTGCTGAGCAGTGGCAACTCAATTGTTCGTCATCGTGCGGAATTTGTTTTTTTTCTCAATTTTTTACTTTTAAATTGTCAAAATAAGTAACACATTTTCAAAATTTTTTTACTTCTGATTTCATCTAATCTTAGGTAAGAATCATGTATGTGTAAAGTAGAAAGTCAGAAAAAAGCTGAGGCATTTAAGTTGACCGAATTTGAGGTTAGATATCAAACTTTTGAAAATTGAACAGGAGCTGAACCAAATTATCTGATTTAATTTGGAAAATTATATGGATTCTGCCAGAAAAATAACCATCAAACTTTTCATGCAAAAATCGGTACTCCAGGGCTATGCCTTAGTAAATGGACCGTTTTTAAAAGTAACAACCTATAATCACGTATTTAACAGACTTCTAAGAACGGTACGTTTCTCTTGTAAATGGAGCGGTTCCCAGCAGGGACCCGGAGCTGGTTCCGCCATGGAGCTGAACTATTTTGGAGCCATCTTTTCGGCTGCGGCTCTGGAATTCCACCGAAACAACCAAAAAACCAAACTCCTCCCGCTGGCCCACCAAGTCCAAGAGCCAGTTTATTATAAACAATTGATCCCACTCAAAAAAAAAATGCCTTTCAAGAGAGGAACCAGGAATGGCAAGATTGTAATTGGAAAGGCCAGAAATTAAAATCTATCATGCCTTCTCTAAAACCTAGAACCTGGTTTCACAATCTTAATTGGAGTCGCAAAGATGCATGACGCATGTGGAGTGTATCAACAAGAAAGTGGCTTCACACACCTATGCCATAAGAAGCCTAAGCAGAACTGTGAACCCTGCGGTCATGAAGGCCTACTACAGTGCCTTCATTAACTCCATCCTTCTCTATGGCGTGGAGGTGTGGGGGTAAGCTGCGAATCTCGAACGACTCCTAATAAGCCAAAAAAAAATCTTTAGAATTATTGATAACAAGGATTCGCGCTTCTCCTGTAGAGTTTTATTCAAAAAATACAATGTGATGACAATCTTCCCCATGTATTTATATTCTGTTTTAAAAAGAGCTGTCCTTAGCGGAGTAATTGTAGGAAGTGACTGTAAATCTGACAGCCAAATGACCACCCGTAACCTTTTTATCAAGAAATTCACGAAAGACAGGAAAGAGCACCACCATCTCTTAAAAATTTAGAGCGGTCGAGATTTTCAACAAGCTCCCGCAACACCTCAAGTCGGCATTCTCGCAGGAAAGTCCGCCACTGTTCATGAGGATGCTGAGGACCTACTTCCTAGAGAACCCCTATTACTCAGTCAGGGAGTTCCAGACTGCGGGGAAAGCCTAAGTTAAACAAGTAAAAATTATACCCAACGCTTTGCTTTGCTGTTTTACGCCCATTAACGGTGGACACCTTTTATATTTATATTCAATTTTATGGTAAAATTGTAAATATTTATTAAATTAATTGATCTGATTAATTGTAAATTGTAATGTAATGTCATGACATGTATTAAGCCGCCTATATGGCAGCTGGTGTACCAAAGAAAGAAAGAAAGAAAGAAAGAAATGAATGAATGAATGAATAAAAGTACAAAATGAATAAATAAAAGACGAAATAAAAGAAAATAGACGATGATGTAAGGCAGAGCATATTTCAAATGTGAAGGCAAGGCCACATCGCCATGCAAATTATCAAGTTCTGAGAGTGCAATTTCTCAAAGACATTACTCAAGCAAAGTAAGGCAGGACACGAAAGACAACTATCCGTTAACACTTTTACTTCAAAATCTCTTGAAGCAGAAGTTAATTCATATTAGACAAGGGACTATTAACTGTGATATCGGTTTTGTAGAGTGTACGAACAATCTAAAGTAGTCCTTATTTGCCGGCTCCCACTTTTCGCATTGAAAATCATGAAATTCACACCATGCTTTCAGCTTTTTGCCAAATCAAATTTGATGGCAGGAAATTGGTTTGATAAATTTTTTTCTTAACCCTCTTTTACACATCGTATATCCTATAGGATACGTTCACTTCAATAAATGATGAAAAATATTTGGAGCGTGTTTTTGAAAAAAAAAATCAGTAATCGTTGTGACCTGGCAACACTGTAGAGTAATTTTGACTTTGTGTCGACCTCTGGTGGCGGAGCTGTGCAACAGAAATGCAAGCATAATCCCACTCTGACTGCGAAAATGAAACGGTGTGCACGAAGACATGTTAGTTCCTCAATAATTTTACTTGTTATGTCACTAATTTTGAAACTTTTTGCTCTAATCTTGTTCAGAAGAATGTAGAGAATAGGTTTTGATCATTATCGAAGCTTGATTGCCATTTGGAGGAATGTTACCCCAGATAGCAAGCGATATTCTGAGAATGTTATCAGAATATTATTTTAAAAAAATATAATACTCTGAGAATATCCTCACATCCCCTTAAAATATTCTCAGAACATCCTCAGAATATTAAAATGATACTTTTTAATCTGCTGAGAATATTCTCAGCATGTTGTCAGCACATTTCAAATCCGTTTTACACGGCGGCTTACGGGCGCATTTACAAGACAGTCGTGTGAGTACCCAGATTCTTCTAGGTTACTCTAGACCTGGTACTTTATAGACCTTGGTGCTAAGAATACCTATCCGAAAAATTGTCGAATCATTTTGATAATTAGGAAGCTTCCTAATATATGATGAAAAACTTCAAACTCAGATTTTTTTCGGTGAAGACCTCTGCATTCAGTATAAGACTACAGTTTGCTAGTAAATCAGGGAACAGCAGGCCCATCACTGAGGGCTCACCGCAGTTCCCTGAGATCTCAAAATTGCAGTGAGACTTCTAGGTCATATTTGCAGTGAGACTTCTAGGTCATATACAAAAGTTATGACGCATTTTCTAGCAAAATTGGATACAACTAGATTGGTCCTCGACGCTTTCAACAAAAAAGTTGGAAAACTTTGAGGAAAAACCGCGAAAATGAAGAAAAAGCCAAAAATCTGCATATCGAGAAGTGCACCGCTCTCTGGTGTATAAATGTGTAAGCATTACGAGGAGCAAAGCAAATCTTCTCAGAACATCCTGATAACATTTCTGTGTCGTATATTCTGAGAACGTTCGTAGAATATTTGGTCAAATGACAAAGTTGATTTGATGTTGTAAGAATATTCTCAGAATATTCTGTTGTTACCAATTTTCGAGGTCACGTCAGCATATTCTCAGCATTTTGGTTAGCTATCTGGGTCAGTCCTTTTTTTGGAACGTATCCTATGAGATACAAAAAGTCTCACTCGACATTGTCATTCACGTTAAAAACGTATCCTGTGAGATACATTGCGCCGAACTCGACATAATTGATTTGGTATCTACTTTGTCTAATTGAGTCATATGTATAGCATTTCTTATACAGAAACCAGGTTGCCAAGTTTTACTGAAATTCTACTATCATGCTTATCGTTGATGCAGGCGTTACGTACAAATACATGTAACTAAGTGAAGCTTCCCAAGAGAGGAAAATAGAGCCATATTCACGTTTTTGTGTGCAGGGCACCACCCTTAGTGAAAATGATCCTTTTGTACCTTTATTAGGGCGACTTTTTGAATTTATCTCGATGATGCTAATAGGTATGAAAATAATGCCATGAACTAAGTTAGAGGGGAACTAAATCTCCTCTGGATTACGTTCAATGAGTTTTTTTGTGGTATCAAGTTTCCATAAAAAAATTGAAGGTTTTCAAAAAAAAAAAAAAAAAAAAAATCACTAAAATTGGCACCTCAAATTGCATATCTCTCCCCAGTTTCGCAGTTTTGCATTCGCCATTTCGTCTTCAACAATATGTGAGCCGTTCGGTGCAAGAATAGCATATTGTCATTCCAATGTTGCCGAGTTGCTTTTTGAATGATTTTTTGACTCTAGAACTGTTGGAGGTTTTGTTATTGAAATTCTAGGTACTGAATTTTCCTCATAAATTAATCACTAACGGTTATTGTGAGAAATAAACCAAACCCTAAAAGAAATTCTGCAATACTGGGCAATGTACAATTCTTGGACTGAGCGGCTCATACAGGTGCCTGGTGCATCATTACCCGTATTATTCTGTAAAATTGCGTTTATGAAATCAAAATAGTTAATGAATGAGCCATTTTGTGTTGGACATTCTTGAGACTTGACAGATATTAATTTTCAGTGGTCATTGAAGTCGAAAAATTCTAATTACCTACTTGATCTACATGGCACTGTCATGAATTGCATAAATTGATCGTTACTGCCCAAATGCCCCAACTTTAAATTATTACCTTTGGCTCTCCCTCCCCTCTTGCCTACAGCAACAATCACCATAACATTTTTAAAAACGTACGAAATATATACATTATACAATATACATGCATACATGTTGAGAATATTCATGAAAATGCTCGAATTATACGATTGGTAAATGGGTAAAATTGCTGAATACATAACATCTGTGAGAGTATAGATACGCAAGTAAAGCTCGCATTACTATTATTAATTGTGCACGAGCGTATTTTTTTCTCCTCTACCCCGTTTCCAATTACGCGCTGCGGTCTCGCGTGGCGCCAATGAAATGCCAGAGTTTCGATAAATTCTCGAAATTCATTAATTCTATTGGCTACAACGCAAGGCCGTATTTGGAGAGACGGAGGCTGTAAAGGCAGATCATTCACTTCTTTCTCAAAAAACAAAAAATCATGGGGGTAAAATAATGTATCTGTCAGTTCTTGATTGTTTCACGTAATTTTGAATGAGTAAAAACTATTGTTGCTGGACGCACATTGAGTACACGTTTCACTATTGCCGAAAGAGGAAGGGAGGAAGGGGGGCCGGACCTCCTCTTGACTTTTTTCCTTGAAATCCTTGAAAAAGCTTACGTTAGTGAAGGTTCACCATGTGTTTTTTGCGCGTCCCGTAGGTGGCAAACGATTTAGGGCAAAACTGTAAGAAAAGAGATACATGATACGGTAAGTAAAAGAAATTGTGGCGTCCAGAGCGCGGTTGCCGCATTCTCACTGCAAAATGTTTGATGTTCTTTCTTTTTTTTTTATTGTTTCCATTTTGGTATTAAATTTTGGTAACAGGTATCAAAACTCTGAACAACCGATTTTCCAATCGCGACAAGTCCTTGTTGAAATTATTTTTATTCGAATGCCTTAATACCTTTCGAAGAATACCTTTTTTCAAGAAATTCACTTTTCATTTCAAAGTCAGCCATAAATTCCAACGAGTGTTTAAAAAATATGGAATTCTCTTAGCACCCAGCAATGAGTTTAACCCTCAGCTCAGTAAAAATGTAGAAGAAAAACCAAACAACCTTGATAAGCCAGGCATTTACCAAATTGGATGTAAAACCTGCCAAGGAGTGTACATTGGGCAGACTAGAAGGTCAATAAAAACGTGTGCGCAAGAACATCGTAGATGCGTAAAAAATGGAGAGACCACAAGATCAGCTGTCGCTCAACATGTCTGGGAAAAGCAGCACGAAATTGATTTCAACCTACCCTATTGAAGGAAGTCAGAAGACCCATTGAGTTACAAACCTGGGCGCATTTTTATCCATTCGAATAAAAATAATTTCAACAGGGACTTGTCACGATTGGAAAATCGGTTTTTCAGAGTTTTGATAAATCGCAAACAGCGTCAGTTCAGCAACGGTGGCAACATCGCTCTACCAGTATTCGACCGAGGAGAACAACAAGGGAGCCAGCCAGTCATTTATCGGTCGCTGAGGATGGGTTATAGAAAACCCGAAACGCGTTCGGAAAAGTAAAAAGTAAATGGTTAGTGCAAGCGAGAAAAGTTTTTAAAGTTTACTAATTTGCTTGTGCTGGAATACTCCGAAATTCCGTGTTAAATAAGAAGTTGCACAATCTTAGCGACATTGAATGTGGGTTGGGTATTCTTCTGCTAAATGCAGTCCATATGGCGTTCTGCAGAAAGAAGGCAAACGCCAAATTGGAAGTTTAGAGGAGAGCAAGTTTAACTTTGTTTTACAAACAAGCCATTCCACAGATTTACATGAAATTTTCACAAGTTTTTCTTCAAGCCTGTGATAAGAACCGGTTAAAATTTTAAGTAAATCTGTGGAATGGCTTGTTTGTAAAACAAAGTTAAACTTGCTCTCCTCTAAACTTCCGATTTGGCGTTTGCCTTCTTTCTGCAGAACGCCATCCGACTGTAGGTTATTTCTACTGCAATGATTTTCAAAGTAAAGATTGCGAATAAGAAACTTTCCATCGATAAACATTCAAGGAACAGATACTTTTTCACTTACCTTGCATCGGTACGGTTTTTCTCCCGTATGACTTCGGATATGATTTGCGAGAGTTGAAGAGTGCCGGAAACTTTTGTCACAATACTTGCAAGCGAACGCATATGACCCTGAGTGAACTCTTAAGTGAACCTTGAAGTTTCCGATTTTTACGCTTTTAAGACAAAGAAATGTCCGAACATCACCGTTCATCAAGGGTGTTCGGTTTTTTTTCGGAACTCATCAGAGACCATATTATTCGCCGTTCAGAAAACGTCAGAGCGTGGCCAATGCATATGCCAGACGGTATTGCATGGAGAAAACTTACTTATCTAGCAGAGCTCATTTTACTCTCCAAGCATTTCTAAAATTACTGAATTTATCCTGAATTGATGTCTAATATGTGAGGTGATATTAAGCTTTTTGTTTTTGTTCAAGATTTAACTTGCCAGTTTCTCTCAAGTCATCATTTCTGGTCCTGTTTATTAGAGTGCACTGACACTTCTCATGGAGAAGCTGATCCATACTGGAGTGTTGCCCCTCTCATTGAGCCCCCTTTTCTGTGAAGTGTGTTTACCACTGTTTATCTATATTAATGAGCATTTCTAAAATTTTAACTGTTTCCAACAATTAGCATTTATCGGCTACAGTTTGATTCTAGAAAGCCCTCTATGACCATCTTTGATGCCAGCACTCTTTCTCTGTCCGAACGTGTAAGTGCAGTGTAAGTTCTTTTTATCTATTTCTCCATGATGTAATTTCTTGGCAGTGGATTATGAACAGTTGAGTCAACTCAGACGAATCTAATCTAATGGACTAAGTCCATTCAAGTAGACTTGGTCAAGTCGTGTAGACTTATTGTTAGTAATTTTAGTGGCGTGTCATTAACTGTGCGACTGAAACCTACCATTTGCTTTGCGGCAGGTAAACAAAGGCCTCTTACCATCAAAACAAAGGACAGCTTCCAGCCGCACAGTTGACGATATGCCATTGATTTATTTGGGCCAGTTGCACACTGTCAATTCCCATTTTTGATTATGAATTCTTAAAGAAATGCAGAAAATGTCACAATGAGCGCAGATGCATCATGATTTCTTAACAATAGACCAAGATGAAGCCGTTCCTAAATGCTGTGTAAAGACTTTGAATCCTAGCCAAAATCTCAGACCAACTTGCTTACTCACATGACAGCCTGCACTTACAGTAAATGCCAACACCAAGTTGTACGATGCGCAAGACGTGGCACCAACTGTTATATGCTTGTACCACAGATTTAGGTGTGGACAAGAAAGCTGTAAAGCAGTGTCGTACTAAAACTTTGCTCTAAAGATGATCAAAAATCATCCTTCTCGCACCACTCATCTATTATGCCCATAAGTCAATTCGATTCATCCAAGTCCATTGAGCCACTCATTAAGCGAATGATACCACGAGGTTCGGGTGAAGTTCAGGCAGAACTTCGTAACCACTTATTTATCGATTACTTCCAAACAAGAAGGGAAAATTACAGTCAGATTTTCCTTCTTTAGGATCTGAGGTGAGTAAAGCCTCGATATTCCGCTATAGTATTCAACAATTTCATCACAACCGATTAGACCCAAGGATTCATGTTTTTCTCACAACATATTAGAAAAGCCGATTTGATTGGTCCACATCAGGATTTATCGACTGAGGGCCTAAACCGAGTAGAATTAGACAAATTGAGTTGGCTTTCCCCGATAAAATCTAAAGTGTCCAAGTTAACACGATGCCTGGCATCATAAACTGTGCTGTTTTGTGTCTAACACACTTTTTGCACATTTTCAGCGTTTAAGTCTGAATAGCTTCGTAAGGAAGATTTTTTCATCCTCGCAAAATTATCCGTTTGCGCAAGTAAAACATGTCGAATCATCTTAAGTAGTTTCAATGAAAGGAAGAGTCTCTGTAACCGTTCTATTAGAGCGGGACCATTTCGAGTATCGGGCTCTTACAAATAGCGGTACCTGCTTCTGAAATAACTATGTACATCGAAGCGCATATTTGATCAGGTTCAATTACCTAGTCAAAACTCTGCGCTAAACAACCGCTCACGGATGTGTGTCGGTGCAATGCAAAAGCAAGCCCCGCAACTTGACACAGACTGACAGTCAAAATATTTTAGTTCTAAACAAATATTTGGTCGTTGTTTCTAAAAGTTAATGAGTAAATCATGAATCCCAGGGTCTAATTAGTTATAATACAACTGCCGACTTCTTTTGTGGAACACCCAGGCGACAAACAAATGTTTGGTACAGACGGTACCCGAAAGACTTTGGATGGTGAGCGTTTACGTTTGGTTTTAAATGGCTATACATGCTCATCAATCATCGGGGTGCAGGGCCGTCGGTACTGAACATTTATTGGTCCCTTAGATTCTACAGCAGAACAGTGTGATTGTAACTCTCCCTTCTTGTTGGACAGTTGTACTTCGGTACAAATAAATACTTAAAAAAGTTGTTACCGAACAACACCCAAACCTTGTAATAAATTTCACTTCTTGAGTGGCTCAATCAACTTTGGCGAAAGAGATTAGTCGAGTGAGATGGATGCTTTCCGATCGACCTCAAAGGATTATTTCAGTGACACCATTTTACAGCCTTCTTGTCTATACTTGAATCCTTGGCAACATTAAAATGACTTGTCATGCAAGCAGATCCAAAATTTTGGCAAGGATTTTTGTCATGAAGCAGCTTTTATCAAATGACCTTGTCTCAGTTAAAACCAAAGATATTATAGAAGAAGACTGGCCCCTAGCAGCGAGATTTGAAGCCGGTTACTGTCATAGGCAGGGCTACTCCGCTAGGGGGTATGAACCAAATTAACATTGCGGCTTATGGAGCCGAGACATAAAACTGTTTCAAAAGAATGTTAATTACTTTTAGTTTTCAAGAGTACTAAGATATGGTATGCAGCTAATGCCAAAGTTGAAATTGACGAACTTAAACGCAAGTTTTGGTCAATTTATCCGCTACATATTTACGATAGAAAGTACGGCAGATTGGTTATGAGTGCTAAAGTAAACAATGACCGACCGATTGTTAACTTTGATTATCAAAGAATGAACGCCTTAAATTGATCCAAATTTTCAGTTAAAATGTATGTTATACTACACGATATAACATATGTGAGACTCAACATTATTGTTCGCTAAAATGATTGACTAAAATAGGTTTGAAGAGCTACAACTCCATAAGAGCTAATGTTAAATTGGTTCATACCCCTGCGCAGGGAAGTGCCCTGCCCATCAGCCCGTGCCAAGACGGGCTTCACTTTTCCTCCGTGCAAAGAAATAGCAGGGGCCAGTTTTCTTCTATAATGTCTTTGGTTAAAACTGAATAAATCTTGATGCATCAGCGTTCAATGTGATTTGCTCGGCATTTATGTAAGAATTATTGATCACTAGAGGAAAATTAACAATTGGCGACTGGCCCAAAAGGTGAAATCAATTGGACGGGGCTAAGTCTATTCGACTCGACCAAGTCCTTTGGATTTGACGGAGACCATTTAATTCGTGCAAGTCCAATGGATTGTTTGTAATCAGCTTCCAAGACAGAGAAATAGGTAAATAAGGACTCACTAGTTTTGACAGCTAGGAAGAGCGGTGACATCACAGATGGTCATAAGAGCTTTCTAGAATCAAACTGAAGCCGATAAAGGCAAACTTTTTGAGACAGTTTAAATTTTGGAACAACTCTTAAATGGATAAACAGTGGAAAAACATAAAACTTCAGACTTCATAGTTTGGGAGCTCAAGAGGCAATACTTCAGTGATTGGAAGTGAAATGTCCTAAGGAGTACCTACTTATTGAAGACTCTTGAAAGAAAAGGCAGTAAACGAATGGCTCTAAATGAGTCAAGGCTTTCACATTTATAATTAGTCCATAACTACACCTGAACTTTGAAGGACTAAATTCTAGGATTAAATACATTTTCGAGGCATTTCTGTTAGAAATCCACTTCGAAATTTGGTTCGCTCATGGTTGTTTTTATTGTCTACGATCGAAAGTAAACATACGGCTTTACTTTTTCCAAAAACATTGACTTTCGAACGTTTCATCTCTGTGCTCATCACTCATCAAAACTCCACATTTTGGTGTTTTTCGGACATTTCCCTGTCTTAAAAAGGTACCTACTTGAAGTTTCCAGCGTGGTTAAATTTCTTTGCACATTCAGGGCATACTATTGGACCTGCAAACAAACAGATTGAAAGGTTAAGGAGTTTCTTACTGCAGGGTATCGATAATATTGCGTTTTTCACCCGTCGTCTTCCTGATTTCCTTGCAGTTTGGTTCGTTACGGAGGATACCCGGAAAGACCTGACGGGTAGAAAATGCGACAGAAGCAGATTCATTCCTACTTTCGTCCTCTTTGAATGGGTCAGTTGCAGATGCCACAAAAACGGGTGTTGATGATTGATGCATTTAGTAAATTTAACCAGAAAAACAATGTTGTTCATTCTCAAGCTCCTACATTCGGTATTAACGACGGTATGAGCATTCAAAGTCAAGGGTTAGGGGCGACATGGCCGACCGTGCTGGTTTGTTTACTCCCCAATTCCCTGTAGGAGTGGAAACGAGCACAAGCGTGATTCCGCCAAAATCCAAATTTTACAAAAATTGACTTCAAATACTCTTTACGGGCAAACCATTAAACGGCTTCACTTGAAAGTTTCACACTTTTTTTTTAAACTATCAAGAAGAATCTGTGAAAATTTCAGGCCAATCCGTCCAATGGTTGACCCGTAAAGAATATTTCAATTTTTTTTTCTGTAAAATCAGAATTTGGCACTTGGGCTCTTTCTATAAAACGCCATCCAATTGATCTAATGTATTGGATACGTTTTAATTGGATGGCATTCTGCAGGAAACGGTTAACTCCAAACGGGGTATTCCAAGAGCACGTATGAGGAAAGAGCAGAGACGTTAAATTTAACGCCACAAATTAACGAACAAAGGCGGAGGCCTTCGTTCCGATTATTTATGATTACAATGTGGGGAAATTATTCTTGCTGGCTGGGATTTTTGCCTGCGGCATTTTATAGACTAGCTCTATCTGGGAACCCCTTGCTTGAGGCACAAAGGATCAGTTGCACTCTTCACAAAAACGGGTCTCATTGGTGGAGTCTGATGTAAAATTTCACGCTGAAAACGAGGATCCTTGAAAAATTTCTACAATGCATATTAATTGAGATATCTGCATTTAAATTTGGGTACTTCGTGACGTCAAATTTGGGCTGCGGCGCGCCATGCTTTCTTGCACCATGAGTGTGCATCAGATTTCTACCATACGTAACATGCACACTCGCTGTTTCCTCTGCTTGGCGTTATCACGGTTCAAGAAAGCATAGCGCTCCCATAGAGTAATATAGAGCCCCGGTGTAAATGGACGGCAGTGAAGCCATCCAAAAAACCCGGCGCGGGGGCGTTGCTGAGCCTGGACTTCTCGGCCGAAGGACATAGTGTCCCTCGGCCCAGCCGTAGCCTCATGGTAGCTCATGTTTATCCGGTCCTGTTTCATATTTATAGATGATATTTTTACTGTATTTTATCTCCTGTTTCTCTTGGTTGTCTGCTCACGCCATTTGATACAGTCCACCAATTTTTCCGGCAAAATAAGCAGTAACGCATAGAAAATCTGGTTGCTCTATGCTTTGCTTATGGGCGTATTTCTAACTGTGTCCTTGGGCTGGATTTCGCGCCACTGCCAACCGAGTCAGTGCATGATCCGTGCATGCTCAGCCGGGGAAATTTCCAGGAACGGTCTCCCACGTTTCACTTCACTTCTTAACATTGCATCGGGGCTCTATATCACTCTATGGGCGTTCCGCAACCTGAATTTGATTTCACAAAGTATCCAATTTAAAATAGACATACTTCGGTTAATACTTCGAGAATTTATTCAAATTCTTCCGATCAGGTCTACCAGTTTTGAGTGTATAGGAGGAAGTACTCATTGGGTCACATTTTATTACGATAATCAAGTCTTGCACGTTTATGATAGTCTTAATTTTAATCGGATATCACCGGAACCATTTCAATTTTTGAAAAAATTGTTCCCACACGAGTTTACTGTAAAATACTGGAAAGTGGACCAGCAAACAAACAATTCTGACTGTGGTGTTTACGCTATTGCGTTTGCAACATGTTTGAAATTTTCAAGTCTTATTGGTGAACTTGAATCCAAATCTATCCATGGATTTGGATTTGAGATTCAGAGATTTGCTTCGGCTTGATTATCTAGGATTTATTGTAATTTGCAACCACTGTACTCATGTCCACTTCAGTAATACAGCTGATGCTGAACTTCAAAATAAAATACTAAGTGTAAGCTCGTAGCAGAAAAATCAAATACCTGGTTCGTCATTCTTCTTGCGGGTAACATATTTCTTCTTCGTTGCTTGATGTTGAACTTTTTGATGCAATTGTTGGAACTGCTGAAAAAGCACAAAAAAAAAAAAAAAAATGAGCGTATGATTATTGACATGAGATGAATTGAAATGATTGAATGAATTGAATGAATTGAAATGATGAATTGAAATCATAAGTCGAAATGTAAGATTCATTGAAAATGCAGAAAACAGCATTAAAACTGTAAGTAAAAACTCAAAATGTGATTGTCAAACTAATTCTGATGATGAACGAGACTTTGTATTTTTCAGAGGCGATAACAATAACAATGTTCCAAATGAAGCTGTAAATTTAGATAACGGTGATAACGAAAATCAAATTGTAATTCAAAATCACACTCCATCACCACCTTCTCCTCCTCCACCCCCTCCGGTTCAACCCCAATTAATGGTAAATAACCGACCGAGAAGGAATATCATACCACCCCGTCGATTGTATGATGATCCAATTTTTGCTAACAACTGTAATGTGATTATTCCATCAACGTATGAGCAAGCTGTTAAAAGTCCTCAAGCAGAAAACTGGCAAGTTGCCATGGATGAGGAACTTCAAAGCCTCAAAGAAAATGATACGTGGAAAATTGTTAATTTACCCCAACATAACGAAATTATTGAAACTAAATGGCTCTACAGAATTAAACCCAATGGTAAGTACAAGGCACGAGTCGTCGCTCGTGGGTACCAACAACAAAATGATTTTGATGATCAAATCTATTCACCAGTAGCCCGCTTGTGTTCATTAAAAATTCTCTTAGCGTTAGCGTGTTCATTAAATTGGCTAGTCCAACATCTTGACTTCCAGACAGCATTTTTAAATGGCAAAGTTAAAAGTCAAATTTATGTCTATCCACCAAAAGGATTAAATATTGCTGAAAACAAAGTTCTCGAATTAAATAAATCTTTATACGGTCTTAGAGAAAGCCCTCGTGACTGGTACGAAACGTTTCATGAATTTATCACCAAATTAGGTTTTGTACGATCAAAATTTGATTGTTGTTTGTACGTTCTAAGAACTCAAAATTTTGTTATTTATTTAATTATCTATGTAGATGATCTCTTACTTCTAAGCTCAAATCTTGAAGAAATAAATAAAGTTAAAAATAAATTAAAGAATAAATTTCGTATGTCAGACCTTGGTGAAGTTTCAACTTACCTAGGAATAGATATTGTTCATAACAGGGACTCACAAATTGTAACCCTAAGTCAAACTTCATACATTGAAAAAGCCGCAGAAAAATTCAATGTTCTGTATTCAAAAAAATTTAAAACCCCAATGGAAGAAAAATTGAAACTAGAACTTGGAGAAAATTTAGATGAAAGTCTTATGTATAGAAACCTCATAGGTACTCTTATGTATATTTCAACAGGCACACGTCCTGATATCTCTTTTTCTATAAATTATTTAAGTCGGTTCCAAAATTGTTGTACGGAAACTCATTTTAATTATGCCCTGCGAATTTTGTCTCACTTGTACCATACTAAAGATTATAAACTGACATTTTATGGAAGCCCAGAAATCATCTTAGATGCATTTGTAGACTCAGACCATGCGTCAGATGTTTCTGATAGAAAGTCAACATCAGGTATTTTAATTAGAATAAACGGCACTCCTATCTTGTGGAAATCACAAAAACAAAAAGTGGTTTCAATTGCTTCATCCCACGCCGAATTTTATGCACTTTCAGAATGCGTTGCTGAAATTATTCCAATTAATGGCCTTCTGTCAGAATTAAAAATTAAATTCAACTCCCCCATCCCAATCTACGAAGACAACACAGGAGCACTAGAACTCGGAAACCATGGACGTTTTCATAAAAACTCTAAACACATAGATGTCCGATATCATTATGTAAGCGATTATGTCGCACAAAAATTAATTGAAATTAAAAAAATCTCCAACGATTATCAAATTGCAGACATCTTAACAAAGTCGTTAGGAAGAGGATTATTCGAAAGGTTCCGATCAATGTTAAATCTCAAATAATATTTTTTAAATCCACTCCAAAAATCAAGGAGGCATGGATGAAATGTGTATATTTTTAAATGTGTATATTTTTTATTTTAGAAATGATTTTTACAGTTATGTTAGCGAGAAATTTTTATTAATGTTTTTAGTGTGAATGCGGAGCTCCGGTATGAATGTGTTTATTTATTTTTGTTTATTGTTATTGAATTTCTCGTTAGTATTTTTAACTTTAAGGAGGCATGTTGAACTGTGTTTAATGCGTATAAAACTCCTTCAGCAAACCTTGATACTTTAAGCATAACATGTAACCGGTGTGATACACCAACAACCTCAAGAGACTATACTAAATAAAATGTGATAAATAAAAGTATCCTTTCGTCTTTCTTTCTGCTCGTTCCTAATTCCAGCTTTAATCAAGAACTAACAAAACCCAACAAACATATTTTGAGGGAAAAACTCAGTGAACGCTTTTTCTCTAGTACCTCCATAAAGTGAGATTAGTTTGCACAATCTTAGCAACGTCGCATGTCAGTGAACTCATTCATTCACTGAACGCCTCAATTTACTAGATGCCAGAAAAAAAAGTTGATTTCGCAACGCTGTGCCTTCGCAAAGTGTGTGCTCGAATTTGTTGGCCCTAAAAAGGGCCTTTTTAAATACGAGGTGAATCAGCAGTCGTGAGAGCGTAGTGGCGCCATGCGAGCATTTTTATTCTACGGTGGTGTACAACCACACTTGGCCTTCCCGGAACGTTTTCCCGCCTTGCCACCGGGGTTCTCAACAACACGGGGCACGACGCCCGCCTCGCGGATAGTCATGTCATTGCACAGTCGATCAAATCCTTCATCTCCGCAGATGGCCAAATGAATATTCCGAGGCGTAATGCGCTTCTTTCCTGGGTGAATACCGGCCGCCATGTCCAGAATTTCGGAGGTTAGGTACTCGAGAACCGCCGTCATGCATACAGCAGCATCACCAGTAATTCGAGGGGCGTAGTGTCCTCGCTTCAGCATTTTGGAGATGCGTCCAACGGGCAAGATGAGACCGGCTCGCTGAGACCGAGACATTCTCCCAGAAGAGGCTCCTTCGGTAGCCATGTTCTGCATGCGTTCTGTTCGAATCCTCATTTAATAGTGAGTGATGAGAAGCTTCGGCGCTGCTTTTATAGGCGTTTCGATGAAGGAATGAGCCAATTGGAAAATTACTTTCATCATTTCTTCGAGAAAGATGTATTCCGCTTTGTTTCCATGGATCCGTATCCGTCGATTGCTTTTTAGCAGATGTTTCGAAAAAAAAAAAACAATAATAAATAAATCATCATCATCATCAATCTACAGGGTGTCCGGATTTTAAAGGGCAAAAATTAACTGACGTATCCTAGCGGTCAAAATAAGACTTTTTTTCTTCTATGAAGTTTTTTCCGAAAACGCCCCCCTTAAGAACTACGGCTCATTAAAGTTAGGCGGTAGAAAGAGACGCAGCGCATGGAGCGTGCGGGTGTCCGAGAGAGAAAACGAGACTATGCGAGACTGGTGGTCTGCCTCGTTTTCTCTCTCGGACACCCGCACGCTCCATGCGCTGCGTCTCTTTCTACCGCCTAACTTTAATGAGCCGTAGTTCTTAAGGGGGGCGTTTTCGGAAAAAACTTCATAGAAGAAAAAAGTCTTATTTTGACCTCTAGGATACGTCAGTTAATTTTTGCCCTTTAACATCCGGACACCCTGTATTTAAAGCTCCAAGCCGATTTCTTGTCCCAACTATTCCTGGAGCGAACGGCTGAACCGATTTCGATGATTGTAACCTCAGTCGATGGTAAATTATGTGCACATTTCAAAATAACTATGAAAGTTTAACTTTTTTAAGTTTTTCTGAAGTAAACTATGCAAAAACGATCGGAATGCGGAGAAAATCAGGCCGAGAACAATGGAAGCTCGCGAGAGGTGAGGCCCGTAATTCCCCAGATTTGCGGAGGCGCATCGAGGTAGGCGAGAGGAAAGGGGGGGGAAGGAGAGTGATATTAGCCCTCTTCCTCCCTCTCTCTCTCCTTACCTATTTTTCCCCCCTCTTTTATATACACATTTTTTTGGTTTTCAACCACTGCAGGTCCCCTTTCCACTGCGCGACCACTGCTCCGCAATTTAATAAAACATTTCCAATTTGATTAATCATTCATTTATCATCCGTATTTAATTCGTTATTCTCGTTATTCGGAAAATTCTCCGATTTTTTCCGCCGTGGGATCACTGAGAAAACCGAGTTTGAAGTTTGGTGGTGGGGGGTGGCGCGTGACGTCAGTAGTTGGACAGAGCTAACTGGGCCGGTGTAGGGATCTAGAGACAACTTCTCTCTGGATCCCTAGGCCGATGCTGGCATCTCAGCGCCGCACGGTGGAACGAGCCCATGTAAATGGTCGGACATGGGGGTCTCGCCCAATTTGAGTCCATAATAGCATTAAAGCGTCCTCAAAGATACATATTTTATGAATCTAGCATTGGTTTTGTTTTTTTCCCCTCTTAAATATAAGCTAGAGTCGTTCAAAGTTGCCATTTTCTGTTGTCTTTAATTTCATCAATTTTTGTAAAAACCTGTTTGGCCCCCGTATTCGATTTTAATGTTAGCTGATTCAAATTTTGATGCTTGAGTCTTATTCTAGAGAGCCTGTAGAGCAATTTTCACCCCATATATGCAAATTTATCTTTATTCAGAGGCCCGCTATGTTCGTCTAAAGTGGCGTACTTCAAAATCATTAAAATGAAACTTCTGATAAGCTTTTAAAAAATTCGCCGCATTTCGCCGTGAAAATAGGTATATAGCGTGTTCCAATGACCCCATGGGATCAAGCATTTGCCACATTTCGCTGCCTATAGCAGCCAATTTACGAATTACAACGATATTTGTCTGAAAAGGTAGGGTCATTTTTTTCGACTCTGTTCTGTAAGCGACCAAAAACTCGCTCCCCACCTTCTTTGTTCCCATGCTCACTGTCACGGCATACTTGAATCTCTTTTTAGAGTCAAATTAACATTTTCCCCTCCATGTTCCCTTGCGCCCCCCGGGGGACACCCCCCCCTCCTCCAAGGAGTCATATAATTCGTAAATGTGCAGCATCCTAAAATGAGTGGCGTAGCGCGCAATTTGGCAACGTTGCAGTTCTTCCATTTGAACCCATGAAAAAGATCGAACGATTGGGTGTTCGGTGAACACCTTCGCATTCGACCTTTTAAATGGGTTTAAATGGACACAATACAACGTCGCTAAATCGCACGCTATGGCACTGCTTAAAATCAGCTATACTACCAACCCCTGAGTCTGACCCAAGGAAGAGGAACTCACACACTCACAGCGCTGCTTCTCATTGTCAGTAAAAGAGCCTTACATTTTTATGTATTTGACAGTTGTAAGACTGGTTGCTTCACTTGAATTTGAGGCGCGATGCAGAACGTATCAAAATATAGATCGCGGATGTTTCCATGACACGATCTATGATGAGATAAGCCGCGCGGGCACCTTTCCTTAAAAGAAGGAAGCTTGACCCAGAGGTTTCAGAGCTCATCGTACCTGCTCCCACTTCGCTTCACGATAGTGGTTTTGAAGATACAGAGGGAAACTTTGACAAAGAAGAAGTGGAGGAAGAGATCGAAGAAGAAGATGATGAAGAAGAGACCGATGATCGCGGAAAATAATTATTTGTCTATTAAATATATGTATTATTTGTCCTGTTCTCTGTATAATTATTAAACGCATGAACGTAAAAAGAAAAAAAAAATTCAGTCTTTCAATATTTAAAAAGTTCTATCGAAAAACTGTTGATTAGAGCCAAGAATTAGTGAAAAAAAAAAAAAAAAAAAAAAAAAAAAAAAAAAAAAAAAAAATTACTACTTCATATTGTGACGTACAAGCGTGCTGAGACCGATAACGGCTATTTAATGTCAAATTGGCAAGATACAATGTGAAACGTTTCTTTTTTACAGAGCCTAAACAACTTGCAAAATTTTCTATCATAGGCTTCTTTAATATCATGCGTTAAAACATGAATTTAAACTCATTATTTCCCAAAAATAACTAAAAAATCAGAATCTACGAAGAAAATTACTCTAGGGGCGTGTTACTTGCAATATTTCGTGGAAGGAAATACTTCTTATTGAGGAAAATAAGATGCGCAACATGCCATGTCCGACCCCTGCCATTGACTCGTTCCACCGTGCGCCGGCGGTGGATAATGAATGGTCCACTGAGCCGCGAACCGGCACCTGTCCAACTACTGACGTCACGCGCCACCCCCGCCCCTAAACTTCATCTTTAATTTTCTCGGTTATCCTGCGACTGAAAAAAATAATAAGAATATCTGTGGGCTCAGATCATTCAGCTCTTTCATTTTCTGGAGTCAATTCAACGGACTTATCCAGCGGCACCGTCTGATATCGGTACCGCTTGCAAGCGGTATCATAACTCTGAGAATATTCATTCAGGATGACTAGGAGCTTGTTCAAGCGCGAAGTTTGAAACTCCGTACGGAAGGAAAAGACGGAAGTTCCGGAAATTATGCAAGTTCCTGTTATGCCGACCAGAATTTGAGATGTAAAATTTTCGCGCATATCTGTTCAATATTGAGACAGTCTAGTATAGTGTAGTATAGTATCTCTTTTGTTTTTTTTTTATTTTTTTTTTGGTATTTATTTGGAAAGACTTACAAAATTTGGCAACTTTTAATAATTTCGATTTATTTAAATTTGGCAACGTTGGAAAACTTTAGATTTTGGAGAATTTAAACTTTTGTAAAATGTGAAGGATCGCGCCTCGATATATTTTTTTGTTTTTTTTCTCTCACGTATAAAGTTTTGGTAAAATTCTTATTTTTCTTACTTAAAGAGTCAATGTTCTTGCGTTTTTATAAAATGACATGAAACTAAAAGTAACAGAAATTTTTAAACTGAGATGTAAATTCTCGCGCTCATGTTGCCGTTATTGTGACAACTTTTAAAGCACTGCTCAGCCAAGAATAAGTAAATTCATCGAGCGCCAATTTTGAAAGCTTATACGGAAGTTCCGGTAAATTTACGGTCGATGGTCGCCTCTGTCACCATAACAGAAATTTTGAAAATGAGATGTAAATTCTCGCGCTCATGTTGCCGTTATTGTGACAGCTTTTAAAGCAGTGCTCACAATCAGTCAAGAATAAGTAAATTGATCCAGCCCCAATTTTGAAAGCTTATACGGAAGTTCCGGTAAATTTACGGTCCATGGTCGCCTCTTCAAGGGTGTCAATCCTTACCATTTTTTAGTAAAATATAGGTATTTCATGGTTCACATAACTGGTCTCTTGAGTTCTCAAAGGCCTGAGAGGGTTCAACTGTCCAGGATAAAATTTTTGGTTTTGAAACAAGACTTGATTTTCCCTCCGTTATCGGAACTAACTTTTTAAAATGGCTTTGAAAAATTCAAAGGAGTCAAGCCTTACCATTTTTTAGTAAAATATAGGTATTTAATGGTTCATATAACTGGTCTCTTGAGTTCTCAAAGGCCTGAGAGGGTTCAACTGTCCAGGATAAAATTTTTAGTTTTGAAACAAGACTTGATTTTCCCTCCGTTATCGGAACTAACTTTTTAAAATGGCTTTGAAAAATTCAAAGGAGTCAAGCCTTACCATTTTTTAGTAAAATATAGGTATTTAATGGTTCATATAACTGGTCTCTTGAGTTCTCAAAGGCCTGAGAGGGTTCAACTGTCCAGGATAAAATTTTTAGTTTTGAAACAAGACTTGATTTTCCCTCCGTTATCGGAACTAACTTTTTAAAATGGCTTTGAAAAATTCAAAGTAGTCAATCCTTACCATTTTTTAGTAAAATATAGGTATTGAATGGTTCATATAACTGGTCCCTTGAGTTCTCAAAGGCCTAAGAGGGTTCAACTGTTCAGGATAAAATTTTTGGTTTTGAAACAAGACTTGATTTTCCCTCCGTTATCGGAACTAACTTTTTAAAATGGCTTTGAAAAATTCAAAGGAGTCAATCCTTACCATTTTTTAGTAAAATATAGGTATTGAATGGTTCATATAACTGGTCTCTTGAGTTCTCAAAGGCCTAAGAGGGTTCAACTGTTCAGGTAATCTTTTCTCAACCGGTGGAATCATCGGTGAGTAGAAAAATAGCATTGATTATACGCAAAACGGCAGCCCTGATTAGAATGCATGTGTTAGCAAAGGATAGAAGAGGGGGCGAAAATCACGTGACTGCCCCTAATCTGTCCTATTCTATCATACGCGTTCTAATGGGAGAAGAGAGAGAAGGATAGATTCCTGGATCCGCCAGTGTTGCTACTGGTATTATAAATAATAGAGTACATCCTACGGTATGTTTTGAGACCATCTTTTTCCATACCTCACCAACGTTTGGATATTTAAGGCTTTTATAGGCAAAAAAAAAAAAAAAAAAAAAAAAAAAAAAAAAAAAAAAAAATAATAATGATAATTGAGATTTCAAAAAATGCATAAAATTGGATTTTTTTTCTTGTCTTGCTTTCTGGGACGTAAAAAAAAAAAAAAAAAAAAAAAAAAAAAAAAAAAAAAGGCTTACTTGAAAAGCAGAGGTTTACGGTAATAAAAACTGCGGGCCGATCATTTACGTTACCGTCAAACCGATCGTTAAAACTGACTACGAGTGATGCTATTGGTCGAAAATTGTAAAACTTGGCTGTAGCTATGGTAACCATCGTTAAGAGTCTCGTTTTATAATGGCTATTCGTGAGTAACCTTTATAAAACGGACACTATAATGATGGTTACCGTAGCAACGGCTATGTTTTACAATATTCGACCAATAGAATCACTCATACACAGTCTGAACGATCGATTTAGCGATGAAGTTAATGATCGACCCGCTGGTACAATTGAGGCGGTAGCTGGAATAAGGACCCATAGGCGTTTTGGCCCTTTTTGCGGAGAACACGTAAATCGATTTTGCATACCCTCAACTAGTCATCCTCAAAATTTCGTGAAAAAATATGAAGTTTCGAGGGCAGGAGAGCAATTTGAAGATAGTGAGTATTGGGTCATTTACATTGGTTTTTTTTTTTTTTTTTTTTTGTTTTTTAGCAATGAAAACTTTAAAGCTGTTTTTCTTAAACTTGATTTTTGCCTACGATCCCTTATTCCAGCTTCTGCCTCAATTTACCATACACAAAAATGATTTTGGCGTCTGCCAGAAAGTATGGTAAATTAGGTTAACCGATTGGTTTTATGGATACCGGTTATAAGTATATGCGATTGCAGGAAAGAAGTGGCCATAGAACAGCGGGTGTGTTCTTCCTGAGAACTGTGCATTGTGAGTAAATGGATGTGAAGAGCTGAAGAGCACACTAGTTGTTTTATAGGCGCTTCTTCCTTAAAAGTCCTCAATTTGTATTTATCGACCTACAAGCTATAACAATATATTCACTACAGTGGGGGTGACGATGCCATTTGTCCTATCGACTCTCCTATGTTCCGCGCCGAAGTGTCTCAGAACACGATTTGCAACTTTCCTCGAGTAAATTTCCGTAACCGGGACACTCATAGTAAATGAAAAACCACAGGCGACAACAACAACAAAGGTGCGACACCTTTGTTCTCAACTCATTAAGTTCTTTCATTTTTTCAAAAAAGAATAAAAGACAAACACAATTCCAGACCATCGCAACTGATCCATTACGTCCCAGAAAGCAAGACAAGAAAAAAAATCCAATTTTATGCATTTTTTGAAATCTCAATTATTAATTTTTTTTTTTTTTTTTTTTTTTTTTTTTTTGCCTATTAAAGCCTTAAATATCCAAACGTTGGTGAGGTATGGAAAAAGATGGTCTCAAAACATACCGTAGGATGTACTCTATTATTTATAATACCAGTAGCAACACTGGCGGATCCAGGAATCTATCCTTCTCTCTCTTCTCCCATTAGAACGCGTATGATAGAATAGGACAGATTAGGGGCAGTCACGTGATTTTCGCCCCCTCTTCTATCCTTTGCTAACACATGCATTCTAATCAGGGCTGCCGTTTTGCGTATAATCAATGCTATTTTTCTACTCACCGATGATTCCACCGGTTGAGAAAAGATTACACTGTTCAGTTCAGTGTATGACTGTAATGCTCCAAAATTCTCTGATCTGTAATCTTTCCTTCATCGGTGGAAACTCCGTTGATTAATAAAAATATCCGCTATAAGTTTTTTAAAGTCATCGACGACTCCACCGTTTCAGAGAAGATTACAGATGCGAGCTTTTCAGTTTATTACAGTCATGCACTGAACTTAACTGTGTAATCTTTTCTCAACCGGTGGAATCATCGGTGAATTGAAAAATAGCATTGATTATACGCAAAACGGCAGCCCTGATTCTAATGGGAGAAGAGAGAGAAGGACAGTAACTTGGATCCGCTAGTGAGTAGCAAGGCGTGAAATTCGACAACGATATATACTTTCTCCATTTGAAGTTACGGAAGGAATCGAATGCGTCGGTCATCGGCAATGACCAGATGTTTCGACCTTTTAATTTGTTTAAAAGGGAAAAAAGAAACGTTGCCAAATTGCACGCCTCGCCACTGTAAAACACATACAGCTAACTGGGGGTTTGGGGTCATTTCAGACCCTTAACGTTGATCAAATCCTTGAGCTCACAATGGTAAATCAATTTTTATACTAATCTACTCCTCCCTCCCCTCTTCGCGCTCAATCACAACTTGGCAACACTTATTTCATCCCAATCCAATCCCGAATAACTCAAAGCGGGGCTCTTCACTTCACACCCCCTTTGTATGCATCGGAACCCCCCCCCCCCCCACTCTTCTACCACCACCAAGTCGTTTTCCAAACTGTGTTATTGATGTTCCTGTATTAACTTAGCTTCTTATATTTGCATACGGCCGCATTGATGCTGAGAGTGGGGGAGATCAGCTCCCCACTTCCCCCTTCCTCCTCGCTACTTTCTGAAATATTAAACATTTATTATATCCGCGCGCTTTCTTTATATTCTATCTCTTATGCATCTCTTTCTCTCTCTCTCTCTCCCTCCCTTTCTCTCTCTCTTGGCGCGTTCAATGAATATTGTTATTATTTACATATAGAACACAGCGACACTCGAAGTTGATTCTTTTACTTTGGTTAATATTTTTGCCAGGGTTGCCTTAAACTCGTCTTTTGTACTTACTTTTGATACTTCCGTGGGATTTGAAGAGTTCTAAATTAAACCATTCGTTGCTTTGGCGGGAGAAAGAACTATACAACGGATACAAATATTTTCAACTATTTATATTGTTTTACCAGGTTTTGTGTATTTTTAGTTTTTTTTTTTTTTTTTTTAATTTTGTCTTTGAGAAGTACTTGCTCAAAAAGATCATTGAAATAATCGTTTGAATGTTAGTTGCGTACATTGATAATGAATTTTTTCAATCACTATATTTTGATGATACCTATTTTTCACCGATTTTATTTGTCACTTTGCAATTTTTTTTTTTTTTTTTTTTTTTTTTTTTTTTTTTTTTTTTTTTTTTGCATCATGGCTTATTTCTTCTGCATTCAATATGCGCAGTGTCTACTGTTCAAAAAATCGTTTTTTTTTTTTTTGTTTCGCTATGACTCGTTGCAATGACTAAGCGTGCATACCCTAGTTTTCCACCTCTTTATCATAGTACAAAGAAAAAGTACAAGAAGTTGAACAAAGACCTCAATTATAATAAAAATAGAATGAAATGGAATGAGAAAGAGGACAGAAAATTTATTCTAATTTCTCAAACCAATAACACACAGGAGTTCCAAAGATGATGATTGAAGTTGGAATTATCTTTGGAACTCCTGTGTGTTATTGTTTCATTTTGATAAGTTTTCGACACAAATGTCGGTTCCCGTACCTTTTTTAATCTTTCGTGAGGAATTGAGGATATTGAGACATAAGAATTCAGACAGACGCCATCCGTGTTTACTGTTTATTTATGTTTATGAAGTCAGCCGTGATGAAAGACGGCCGTGATTATTTGAATGTGTCGCGCTAATTTCGCAAAATTTCGTGCACGTGGTGGAAAGATACAGGGGTGAATACTGAATATTGTCAAGTGTTTTTCGTAATTTGTGAGTTTATTAATAAATTTTGGTGTATTCTGATGCTGCCGTTGCTATTTTTACAGCTTTTTACTTATGAATTGATACTTTAAAACACTCTAGCCGAAATGTGCAACAGACGCATTGAGGCTGGTCCTATGACTGTCCAACCAAAAATAGTATTGAGACAACAAGGTCTATTTTCAAATTTGAGAAATCCAGATTTTAATATCAATGGGGCAGCATTGGCACCGAGGAGAATATCAATTTCACGAGTCTTAAAGAACTCTGGATCTGCTAGGTTTCGGACGAGATATGAGCGAGCTAAATTT